>KE508889.1:0-12915 GCA_000441515.1 Elaeis oleifera | reverse complement strand
ACCCTAGAGTTGTAAGAGAGGGAGTGGATAAGGGATGTAAGAATTGAATGATCAATTCATCTACCACTCCCTATTTATAGCAATAGAGAGGGCACCAATAGAGAAGACATGGATTATCTGAAAAGTCATATCAGGTCCTCGTATCACTTATCTAAGAGTCTTCAAACAGAAGGACTCATCAGAGTGTGATATGTCGAATCCTTCCCTCTCACGCACGCGCGCCCAGAAAGAGTTATTCCTTGCATCCATTCCCATTTCAGAATAACGTGAAAACTTGCCACATATTCTCTAATTCAAAAAGGAAGCAAATCTACAAGGGATGCCTCCTTTTGAAATGAAATTCCAATGACAGAAGGACTCTTAATGCGAAGAGTCGCGTGAGTCTTTCTTCTATCACGCGCATGCATGCCTAATAAAGGGCATCAAAAGCAATGCTCCATTATCTGATAAATTTCCATACTTATCTTATGGAATCAATATTTAAATCTGATCCTTATCAAAAAATATATCAGATAATAATGTTGCCTAAGACTCCGTAAAATAGAAGGAGTCTCACATCTCTTCGCACAACTACGGAACACCTCGCACGCATGCCTCACTTCTAGAAGATTTTTCATGCCAATCCAAAAAGATTTTTTATACTTTAAATGGTGTACCAAATGGTTAAGGTTCTGATCTTATTGTCATATAAGTCAAAGACCTAAAGCAGAAGGACTCTTAGTCCTTCTGCATGCCAAAAAGGAGAGTGCGTGTGCTCCTCTCAAATTTATGCCAAGAGTCCTCATCCGACAGGACTCTTATTTTTTGGCGTTAACTTGAAATGAAGCACCCTTTTCTGGGTTGTCTCTAGGTAGCACGACCTAACCCAATTGCTCACCAAATTGGGTTAGCAAATTAGCAAGGATTGAGATCAAATTTGATCTCCCAAGGAGCTAGGGTTTCCATACATGCTAGTATGCTTATCGGGAACCTGATTGGATCCAAAATTCTAATCAACCTTATCAAAAAGATCCTTGGCCAATTTTTTTATGTGTGTGACTCATTGGGTTTACATCTAGCCAGTAGTAGGTCCGGATGCAAGTTGATCTAATTTAATTAAACTCCAATCTAACGATTTAGGTCTAATCGGGCTAACCCGAGTTCAACAATCAGAACCCTTTCTAATTAGCGATCGAATTAACTTTTAATTCGATCAAACCTACAAGTTAAGATTGACGTCTAGAAATATATCATGACTACTCAAAAGATATAAAATTTGATCAAAATACTAAATATATCCTGCAATGGTAAGTTACCGTGCAATCCAATCATTCGATCATCCCTGCATCCTGAATATGTTCATGGGTGTGAAATAATATCAAACTCAAATATATATTCATATTGATTCTCTATCAATCAATAATGACTCTAATGATGAAGTATTAGAAACTCTTTCTAATCTCTATCCTGCTTTTGGCCAAAAGATTTTTTTCGAATCATTTTGAGATGAAAATTCACAAGATGCGATCTTCTCTTACTAGAAGTGATCGATTCTATGTTGACCGACTCATAACCTTCATACACACTCCACCATATCTAGAACATCTCGTATATGTCTTAATGCCATACTTGGATATGAATCAAATATGAGTTCATGTGCATAAGATTCCATGATGATCTCAGGTCTAAGGATTACTTACAGAACTCCCATTTAGAAAATCATCTTTGATATACAAGTAAGACTTTCATAAGATTTTCCTATCGGTGAGTCAATTTAGTAGATTCATTTTCAATGATCATCTACATCTTTGTATTAATATCCCCACACAAGTAGCTAGTGAGTTCAGCCATCCTTTCCATCGAGCATACATAGGATGTGCCAGTCTTTCTGAAATATTGATCCTCGACTCAATACTTCTATGATCAGGAATATTTAGAATTAGAATTTTAGGATTTTAGGTCTCACAGGCATGATCCATTCATGTCTCCAAAATCATTATCCTTTTCTATGAGATTTATCATAATCTTAAACATAATAAGATGCAACTAAAATAATAAGTCAATACCTCATTTTATTATCAAATAATAAATATCATTATATGAGTTGAAAAATTATAAAAAAAATCTCATCGCAACGTACATGCGATTGCCTTGTAGAGCACTTTTCTTTCATATGGTAAACATATGTTACTCTAAATCTTTGTATCACAAACTTATCACTTCTTTGAGTATTTGGTCAAGATAAAACAAGTCTTTCATCTTTCTTAGTTTATTTCCATTTGAAAGTCTACTGTTATCTTTAGACAGTCAGAAATTAGTTGTTTGTCTCTATATGTAAAAAAATTGAAACTCTGTATATTTGAAGGTTTCGAGTTTTAACCTAGAGTCTGTTTGCTTTATTTTAGTATCTTTTTTATTGAAATAATTATATATTGAATATCATTTTAAATCATTAATAAACTCTATTGAATAATAATTCATTAGTATTACTAATTTAATACAAAAATGAATGATCTTTTATTTTATAATAATATATATTTTACAACATATGTATATTATTAGAATTTTGTATAGTAAGGGTATACCATAATATTAATTCAAAATTATTTTAGAAATAATGAGACTCTTATATCTATTATATTATATTACATTACATTTCAATAACAGTTAGACAAAGGGAAAAACTACATCCCATACATCATGTGATTATATGCCAGTGATAATATAGGTTTGGACTTAAATGCCCTTAGAGGGAGACTTGGCAGCAACACTTGAGAGAAAAGTTGTGGGAGCAGCAAGAGAACCCTTTCCTTTTGATATTTTAGTATTTTACTAAGGATATTAATAAGTTGTAGATATTTTTCTACAATATATAACAATTCTTTTAAAAAAATTGGGGATGAGTCATGTTTTTTTTTATCTGTTAAAATAAGAGTATACTGTAAATTATAGACTGATATGATTTAAAGATAGATTGAAATTAAAATATACCGCTAATTATAAATATTTACTAATAATATATTGTTATATGTTTTGTAATTTCTTAAAATTTATTAAATATTTTAATTGTAACCTGATTAAGCCAGTTGATCTGGCAGTTAGATTAATAAGTTCTACATATTCTCAATATGATATATAAATAAATCTTTAAAATATCTGGGTTGACATATGATTATTTTTATTGTTATAACAAGAGAGTACTAAAATATAAACCCATGTGATTTATTGCATAATTTTAAAATTAAAATATATTCATAACTACATATTTCTTTATCAGTATGATATATTGTTATATTTATTTTTAAAATATGTTAATTTATTTTAAAAATATGTTAATTTTATTAAATATTTTTATTGATGATCTAGTGTAACTTCCGATCTGGTATTTGGACCACTACGTAGAGATTTGGACCCTTGATTGGGTCAGTATTTGATATATTCTTTATACCAACTAATGAATGCATGTTTTTTGTTTAAATTAAGAACTCTGTCAAAAGATTTTTTACCTCTCTAATTTTTAGATAAATAGGAAAGAAGTCTATCAAAAGTTACAGATGAGCTATCTCTATTATAGTATACGAAATATTTTTTTCTCAAAAATATAGTAACAATTGAAAAGCAAGTTGCCATCTCATTGCAATGCAAAAAAGTTCTAACAAGCCTTCACTATTAGTTATAGTGCATAAATATTTCTTTTAATTATAGTGATACAAAAAAGCAAATTATCACATTATCACAATGCAATTAGAATGCTCGCAAGCTACCTGCTTCCTTACACATATACCTCCGCAAACCATTGAAGTTTTATTGTCCTTTGTGCGGTCCCTCTCCATCTGTACAAGCCAAAATCGTTGCCTGTGGAGGCACGGTCAAGGAGTTAATCCCAAGAATGACATTGCGAACATTTGGAGAGGCAATCCTATTGCGTCCCCTATATTTGACCGATGCCAACATTTGGAATGCCTGCAACCCACATGAACGTATACTAACTATACTAGTCAAAGTAATGTACCAACTAAATAAAACCTCACGTGTTAGTATTAAAAACAAATATTTGCAGCACCTAGACCATAGTTTTTTAAATTTTTCTTAATGATTATAATATTTCTATTCATAAATAAACTGACACCATTTACTACTCAAGGAACAGCTGAACTAAGTAATAAAAACTAACAGAAAATAAAACGGGCATGGTACAATGATATTTAATGTGATCCACTTACCATTTTTGGGTTGTGTCTATGAGGACTAGGCCCAGCTAATCGGCTAGCCTGGGTGTGGCTTGCCTAGGCTGCTACAAGATTATGGACTGACTTAACACTATTCATAAGGTTATAAACCAACAGCAGTAAAAAGTAGCATTGTTTATTAATTCCTTTTGCACTTGAATTTAGTTCTTGAGGAAGTCCGGAATTCCAGTTTGAGTAAAGATGAATGGTTAAGGAGAGGCAAAAAAGCACAAAATTTTAACTTCACATGAAGTACTTTTATTATTAAAAAAATTCGTAACAGAGCTTCATGTCACCAGCAAATCTAATCCTGCACCATGGAAAAAAAATCAAGAGTGATCACAAGCCAGTAAAATTGTAAGTTGTTTCAACGATGGATGTATAGGTGGTTCCCGGTCACCTAGGTTGCCAAACTTATAGTGTCATAAGCTAATTGTCTCATCTAACTGGTCATTTTTTCTTGCTAGTCAATGCTCCTGATCGGAATACTTTGATCTAGTATAGCCAGAGGAATAGGAGAAAATGGTTGACGGGACAGCAAGAGCTTCAAGTATAGTCTTCAACAATGTGTGGTTTGTGCTTAAATGATAAAATAACCAATATACCGCTATTCATCTAATTAATTATGGTGCTGATTCACAACTAAAAGCTTATCAATGGTCAAACTAAGAATCATGAAAGGTCTTAGAATGATTTTTTTTTTTTTTCCAATGGATCCATAATTTCTGTATTCAGTGATAACGTAAATTGAAAAGGAAACGTCATTTTCGTGATAACAACATTAGAGTGACTTGGGTCAGTAAACAATAGACATTGGGAGAGTACTAAATATGAAGCATCTGTCCCCATCAATTGCAATTGAACATTCTTGTGCCGGTCACTGCATCTCTTCTTTTGGCATTATATTTCCAAGACAAGAGAGCAACAAAACAGTGACAGTTTCTGGATTCATGGGAGGCTTTCAAGCATGCTTGCCAAGTGCTGAACTTTATGAGATTCGTCAATCACATTGCCATGAACTAACCTCAACCGGAGGAGGTTAGATGTTATATCATCCAATCATCTGGTCATAGACCAAAAATAAAACCAATTTAGCAATTCCAAAGCACGAACTCATGCTCTTAAAAGTGGCGAGGTGGAAATAGAGAGGTATTTGGCTTGTAAATTATCCAAAACAACTATACGGTGTACAAAAGAACAGAAAGTCCCAATCTGGTTACTTGCTAAACATTGGATTGTAGTTACTATTAGAATTTATGAAGCAATGAAACTTATATATGTGAAGATGAAGCCATTGAAGCCGCTCAGGATCTCTCAAATCAGCTTATCAAATCAGCCTGCAGCCATCTGCAACCACAAGAGGAATCAAGCTCTGGATGTGGTCCTCACTGTCGTGAAGGAGCATTTTAATTTCTAATCTCAACTCCAAATATACTAGATGGGAAAGACCTCACAAACTCTTGAATGTGTAAGGAATCAAGTCTGTATGGGGTGTTCTTTTGTAACATGCCTCACTGATCAGAAGTAAAATCTAAATCAATCACAACAATTGAGATAAGTATTATATCATGTACGTTAATTTTACCACAATAACCGTCAAGTATATCATGTACGTTAATTTTATCACAATCACTATTGATAAGTAAATATTATCCACATCATAACAAAATTATGAACTTACTCCTATTAACCTTCAGATATATTCATTAATCAATAATATTCTCTTTAAATATAAGAAAAGTGATTATCCCATTAAATTCGAAATACAATTATCTGGAAGCCTGTTTAAATTTGTAAATATATTTCTTTAATCTACAAACCATATACTCTGGTCCATTAACCACAAAAATCTTTGGATTATTTCATGTAGACCTCTTCCTTTAGATCATCGTTGAGAAATGCCACTCTTACATCTATCTGAATATATCGAAGGCCATTCTTACATCTATCTGATATATCTCTAAGTCAAAAAATAAGCTACTAAGGTCATTACAATACTAAAAGAAGAATAGATCCTTTTAAAGTCAATGCCTTTTTTTGTATGAACTCTTTTGCCATATGTCTAATTTTATATAATTGATCTTCTCATTAGGATTTCTTTTGGTCATATAGATCCTTTTGCAATCTATTGATCACACCTCGTTAAGTAGGTTAACTAATTCCCAGATATAGTTTTATCCATAGAACTCAATTCTTCTTTTATGGCATCCAATAATTGTGAAGAGTCCTCTCACCTTTCATAGCTTGTAAGAACATCTCAGGGTCATATCATTTTTTTCATATTAGTCAGATACACTACATAATCTAGAAGTATAGTAGATTTTCTTATTCTAATAGATATTAAGAGAGCTATCCCTTGATCTATTTGTGACAATGGTTAGACAGTTACTTCTTCAACAATAGGAACCTTGTGGAGTGAAACTTGATGAAGTGATGGTTCCTCCTAAATATTATAATAAGGAATAACAATAAAAACCATCACTTCAGTCTGCTTTTCAAGCTTAGAATTTATGTCCTATATTTTCTTAAAGATGATGTCTTGAGGTTCTTTACTTCCATTAAACATATCACTCTCTAGAAATCTAGCTTTATTAGTATCTACTATTTGTGGTGTATGATATAACAATAAATCTATACCCTTTTGACTTCTCTGGATAAATAATGAAAAAATATTGGTCATTTTAAGATCAAATGCAATTCTCTTATGGGTTGTAAACCTTGGCATCAACTGGACATCTCCATTTATGCATATTTCAAATAAGATTTCCTACCAGCCCATAATTTATGGGAGTCCTTTGAACTGCCTTAATGGAATCCTACGTAATATACGCACAGCTATCTTTACAATCTCACCTCATAAGGAAATAGATAGAGTAGAATAACTTATCATAGTCCAAACACCGTATTAATCATCTATCCCACCCTAGATAAGAAGTGCTTATCCTCGTGCCGGCTAACATCGAGCTTGACATTATGTATTGGAATACAATGCTTTGTTACTTTAAAAGTTTCGCTAATGGTTCTAGCTATATCCCATATCTATATGTTTACCATAGTATTCACCATCTCTATTGAATCTAACTACTTTAATCATTTTTGCTAATTGTGTCTTTACCTCTATTTTGAATTTCTTAAAGGCCATATTAGCCTTATCAAGAAGGTACATATACATATTTTGTGAATAGTCATCAATGAATATGATAAAATCCTTTTACCTGTTAAACATGAGAAAAGATTCGGATGGACTAGTGTGAATAATTTCTAAAGTTCCTTCACTCATTCCAACACTCATCTTAGATGTGTTTGTGTGCTTTGCCTTTATGCAATTAACACAAATCACAAAATCAATGAAATTTAATGATCCTAAGATGCTATCCCTCACTAGCCTTTTGACTCTTTCTTCAGAGGTATGCCCTAAACTTCGATACCATAACATATAAAATTTCAAATGAATATGAAAATCAACTTCAGAATTTAAGACTATCCTACCGTATCCAAGTGCCTTGATAAGTGAATGTACTTGATTTTTAGTGACAATAGACATTCACTTTCAATTAGATGCCTTTTTAATAGGAAGCCTTGCAAGTCATTGGTAATGTGCACAGATGTACTAGAGTCAATGCACTAGATAGAGTTAGAAATATTTACTAAATTGGATTCAAAATATACACAAGATAAATTGTTAGAAAATCAGGTAGGTTGCATGTATAGATTTCAAAAATCTTTACAATCGTAGTGAAAAATATTCGGATTAAACCCACATACATTAGATCACATCTAATCCTACCCAAGTTCAGAAGTAAAGACATACATATAATCTGAAAATAAATAAGGATGAGATCAAATCTCAATATCTTTGCGTGGATAGAAATTCACCACTACCGATGATCTCAGATTCAAAGTTTCTCGAGCCACACACGTATCTGATCTTTACAGACATCCACCGAGATCAATCTTGAAACCTTCTTCTTGTGGTAGATCCTTCTTCTCCAAGTAGGATCTCAGCCCTTTAGAATCTTGATCAACTTTTTGATCTTTATTGCGAACTCAACTCTTGAACTATAATCATTTTCTCTTCATTCCTCACTGTAGAAGAAAGCCTCCTCAACCTTGGCATGTAGAAGGATGGGATGCCCAACCCTTAGGCATTGAAAGAGAAGAGGGAGAGAGGGTGTGGTGTGGAGAGGAGAGAGGGAGAGAGAGATCTGGTTTTCAGTTAAAACAACTAACTTGTTAAACCCTAGGAGACCTTCTCTTTATATAGGCCTTTTTCTGATTCAAATCAGGAACCAATTAACTTAAAAAGGCACATCCTTATGAGATAAGGATTTCTACCTTTTTAATCTAATTTTTTTCATTAAAATCAAACTTAATTAGTAGGATATCAGTCCCTTTAGGTAAGCATATAGGGCACCCCAGTCTAAGTGGGTGCCCCATGGAATATAGGGCAGGTGGTTGGGGCACCAACCCTTGGCGCCCCATCCTAGGGTTTCTTTACACAAGAGAGGGGTGTAGCCCCTCTCTCTTTCCTTCCACACCCAGCCACAAGAGGGGCCGGGCCCCTCTCACATTATCCAATGGGTTGGCACCCCTTGATCCTGTCAAAAATGGAGGATTGCGCTATCTCTCCTTTCCAATAATTTCACACACAATGAGGAGATAATTTAGCCAACTCATTGACTCAATCTAATCCTCTTGGGCTCACAATTAGGTGCCCAACTAAATCCAAATAGATTTAGATTAGATTCAAGGCTATAGACTTGATCCAATCAAAGTTTCAAAAAAATTAGGTTTAACCATGTGCTAGTATGGTTCTCTTAAACCCAATAGAATTTCAATAAACTCTAATCCAATTAGAACTTTATAAGCTCAATTGATAAATTTAAGATTAAATCCCTTAATGTGTGACCCCATAAATTTATTCTATTTGGTAGTGAGATATATTGTGATCTCCATCATAATATCATCGAAACTCTTTTCAATAGATTGAAACAATTCCAACTCTACTTTTCGAGGATCATCGATCATCAAGACAACGTCTGATGAGTCCCACAATCCATCAGTGACACCTAGCAGTATATAGTGGCAATCGAGTAGAATGAAAGTATGAACACCTAGGTACAGTTATCATATGATATAGTCTTTTTATCGTGAGTCCCGACTTAATGGAGGTCATGGAGATCTCGTTAGACCCATCGTCAGTCATATGCAAGAGTGACTTGACTCGAGTTTATTTGTGAATCCTGTGAAAACTCTTTTCCAATATTCACACTTGCTTTAGCCAAAGACTTTCTGAATTCAATCTCACAAATAGCATAGGATTCTTTTTTTCTACCAAGATTAATAGATTCTTTCTAAGTGCATCCTACTCCAAATAGCGAACTTGAACCTATTGAAGCCAACATATACAACAAAGACCCGAATGGCTAGGATCCAAGGAAACGTGTTGTCAAACTTAATAGCCTCATTGCAAATAGCCAATGACACTGTAGGTCAAAGGACCACTCACACCGCTGCATCACCGAGAAGATCACTAACGAGTGAGTAGACATCTATATGATTTCTCATGTTGGTCACTATCAGTGCAAGTTGTTCTCTAATAACCACCCACACTCTCACCTCAGCATCTCTACACTATAGATCGAGACTCATCTGCCCACAAGGGAGGTGAACCATGCATCAATTTCAAATAGATTGATCACTATCTTTCATGATGATTCTTTAATCGAGAGCATTTAAAAATTAATCACTAATTAATGTATGTCTCAAATTCTCAACACTTTAAGAATATACAAAAATTATCTTTGTTAATTTTCAGGACAAATCATGGACACATAAATATGATTGAAATAAAAAAAAATTATTGATAATAAAATATTACAAGTATAAGTTTAAGCTCTGAAATTATAAAATGTGTCAGCCAACAGTTGGCTTTTAGGACACAAATCTAACAAACTCCCACTTAACCTAAAGCCAATTGACCATATCCTTAAGATTCATCTTCTCAAGGTAAGCTTCGATCTTCTGCTAGCTAAGAGGCTTGGTTAGCGGATCCGCCACGTTTAATGTGGAGTCGACTCTCTGCACCTCGACGAACTTCTTCTCGAGGTATTTACATATGATGTGAAATCGCTGCTCTATATGCTTGAACTTCTAATGAGACCTGGGCTCCTTAACAAGGGCTATAGCACCGTTATTGTTGCAGTGTAGTGCAATGACATCTGATGGCATCACATCCAGCTCCATAACGAACTTCATGAACCAAAGATTTTTTTAGTAGCTTCAGAGGCAGCGATGTACTCGGCTTTCATGATCGAATCTGCAATGATCGGCTGCTTGGAACTCTTTCAGCTAACTGCACCATCATTACACAAGAAGATATACCTCGATATAGATTTTCTATCATCGACATCAGTCATGAAGTTTGAATCGATGTATCCTTCAACTTTCAGTTCTGATCCTCCACCAAAGACCAACAATAAATTCTTAATCCTTCTCAAGTACTTAAGGATATTTTAACAGCAATCCAATGTTCTTCATCTAGATTCGCCTGATATCTGCTCATGACACTCACGGCAAGAGCTATATCAAGTCATGTACATAACATGACATACATGAGGCTCCCTATTGCCAAAGTATAAGGGATCTTGCTCATGCACTGGATCTCTTTAGGAGTGTCAGGACACATCTTCTTGGAGAGATGAATACCATGTCTAAAGGGAAAAAAATCTCTATTAGAGTTTTTCATGCTGAATCTCTTCAGCACCTCCTCTATGTACATTCGCTGTAAGAGTTCTATCATCCTCTTAAATCTATCTCTATAGACCTTTATACCAAGAATGTAGGAAGCTTCTCCTAGATCTTTCATCGCAAACTCTTTTGACAACCATACTTTGACTGATGTCAGTATAAAATATCATTTTCAATCAGGAGGATATCATCCATGTACAATATGAAGAATATGACAGTACTCCCACTGACCTTTTGTACATACACAACTCCTCATTTTTGATGAAATCAAATATTTTGATCACATCATTAAAGTAAATATTCCAACTCCGAGATGCTTGCTTGAGTCCATATATGGACCTTTGCAGCTTACAAACCTTGTGATCACTATCACTAGATGTGAAACCTAAAAGCTGTTCCATATAGATATCTTTCTCAAGATATCCATTTAGGAAGGTAGTTTCACATCCATCTACCAAATTTATAATCATGAAAGGTTGCTATCACAAGCAGAGTACGGATGAATTTTAGCATGGCTACGGACGAAAAGTTTCATGATAGTTAATATCTTTGCATTGACTATAACCTTTGCAACTAACCTTGCCTTATATGTCTCTATCTTACCATTCAACTTAGTTTCTTTTGTAAATCTATTTACACCTAATAGGTACAATATCTTCAGGTGGATCTACTAAGAACCAAACCTAGTTGGAATGCATGGAGTCAATTTTTGACTATTGCTTCCATCTATTTCTCGAAATTTATATCTAACATTGCTTTATCGTAGGTCTTGGGATCATTCCTAATGTGCCTATCTCCCACAAGGAGTGCTTTCTCTAAATCCTCTATAAGAATATCTAAGTACCTTTCAGGAGGATGGAAGATCCTACTTGATCTACGAGGTGAAGGAGGTATCACATCTACTGACTCATTACTTGGTTCAAGTTCTTGGACTCGATGCTCTTCAGAGACTTTCTCTTCGAGCTCAATCTTCTTTCCACTGCCTCCATCTTGGATAAACTCTTTTTCAAGAAGATGGCATGACGGCTCACAATCACATTGTGATCCTCAGAAAGATAGAAGTAGTATCCCATGATTTCTTAGGATACCCTATAAAGCGAGTCCTAAAGGACCTAACCTCTAACTTATCCATCTGCTGTCGCTTGACATAGGCCGGACATCTCCAAATCTTAAGATATCCAAGAGTTGGTTTTTAACCATGCCATGACTCATATGGTGTGGTAGGAATGAATTTAGAAAAATTCGATTCAAAAGATGAATCGCAGAAAGTAATGCATGTCCCCAGAGAAAGACAGAAAGGTCTGTGAAGCTCATCATGGACCAGGCCATATCTAATAGGGTCCAGTTCCTCCTTTCGGATACCTCATTGAGCTGAGATATTCTTAGAGGTGCCCACTATGAGACTATGCCATTATCCTTGAGATAGGTCCAAAATTTTTTACTGAAGTATTTTCTCCTCGATCTGACCGAAGAACCTTTATGAGTTTTTCGATCTATTTTTTAACTGTTGTGAAATTCAGTGCAGGGGCAAAATAATAATTTTAAAACTTTTTCAAAATTATTATTTTACAGCAAAAATTATTAATTAATCTAATTAATAATATGAGTTTATCCTATACAAAAATCTAAATATGATATATATCATGCATGTATTTAAATTTGAAATTGAAATTTGAACAGTAAATATTTTACTGTAATGTGTTCAGAACACAATACATTTGTGCGGATAGTAGATCGCCGTAATCTGATCGCCGTCGGAAGAGTCTGATCATCGTGACGCAGCCACACAGCGTGTCTGGCCTCTACGGATCATCCACACGAAGCTCTCGGTCTAATCGACTCCTCACGAGTGCTAGCTCGTTGTAGAGTCCTTTTGATAGTCGATGCTGATCGAACTCCTTCGATCGATATCTGTCGATTTTTTGGATGCTCCAGATCGTCAGCAGACGTGCTTGAA
>KE508887.1:53242-63459 GCA_000441515.1 Elaeis oleifera | reverse complement strand
TTTTTTCTTTTCTCTTTTCCTCCTCTCTTCTTCTTCCTTCGTTTAAGCAGAACAGGGGACCGTGGTCCCCCTTCTTCTCCATCCCGATCTCGTAGAGGTCATTTCCGGAATGACGAGTGGGGGTTCAACTCAAGGTGGCACAGCCGTGGCTCCCTGGTCGGAGCTCTTCGATGATGGACGACACTGGATGGTGTCGAAAAATCCAAAAACAAGGACAATCGAAACAGGGGTTTCAAGATATGTTTTGATTTTTTTTTTCAAAAATCAGCAAATAAATCTCGACTAAATTCTTAGAAGAAATCGAAAAGGAGGTTTCTTAAAGGATTACCTAGGTTCTTAAGGGTCTTTGGACTACAAATTTGTCGGCACAACACCTTCAAACCGAAAGCAAGGAGGGAAGAACATGGAAGAAAATCAGGAAGAAGAAGAAGAATTTCCAATGATTGATGGATGAGGAAGGGAGGGGCTTCCGTTTTATAGAGGAGGATTTAGGGTTTCGCTTAGATTCGATCTCCTTATTAGGATAGTTGAGAGTCTTCTTCCTCCTGTTACTTCCTCTATTTTTCGTATTTTTTTAATGCTTTTAGATTGGGCTTAGGCTTAGTTTTAGATCATAACAATCTCAAAACTAATTTTAGATCTCAACATACAATCATATATCACATATATGAATCAAAATTCTAATTTGATCTAAATTTCAGATTTTGACATACCATCATATATCTCATATATGAATTAAATATAGATCTAATTAAATTTCAGATTTATACATGCTTTCATGTATCTCATACATAAGTTTAAGATAATATAAAAATAATTTATATCAACTTTTAGATCTTAATCAAATTTTATAAATCATATATCACATATATGCATGCCATCATATATCACATATACTATTTATAAATCAGATCTTAATCAAATTTTAGATCTTAATCAAGCATCCATACATCTCATGTATCCATAGAAATCAGATTTTAAAAATTCTTTTCAAAAATTGTATGTTATTTCATACATAAGAACATGTGGCTCTGATGCCGCTATTGAAATTCGGTATGGTGCTGATGTATGTATATTTTAAAATACTTTTTGAATAAGAACGTAGCAACATAATAGATCAAAACTTCTTTTTATCTAAGCATGCATACATGTAATCAAAGCATCTAAAGATCTAGTATATATGCTAAAAATAAATATGCTGATTTTAATCTGAAAATAAAATCATGTGATTGGATCGCATACCTATTTTACTTTTCTTTCTTCAACCTTAGATCTAGAAGAAGAATAGGTTCAACTTGAGCCGTGCAAACGTTCGACCTCTACAGGTATCAACATGAGAACAAGATGGATTGATCCTTTGATTTCTTCATATATAATTAATCAACTCTTGATCAGCCTTTGGACCTCTTGATCAACTCTTTGATCAGCCTTTTCCTTTCTTTGACTCCTCTTGATGAAGAATGATCAGCCACTAAAGGATGTGGCATGGAGAAAAAGGACCGCCCAACACTTTGGAGGTGTAGAGCCTTTGGGCGTCCCACCCTTAGGCGTTGGAAGAAGAGAGGGAGAGAAGGGAGGTGTGGAGACTTGGAGGGGCTGGTTTGAAGCTTGGTTGTTTACTCTTAAGGCTAAGAGGAGGTTCCTTTAAGTAGGTCTTGAATTGGAGTCCAAACCAAACTCCAATCTTTATTTAAAGAGGATTCCTAATCGCATTAGGACTCCCTCTTTTAAAGTCTTAAACCTATTAATTAATTCTTATCTCATAAGGAAAGAGGATGAGGTGCCAACTATTGACCCTCTAGGTTTACTCACACCACAAGGAGATGAGAATGTGCCCCTCTTATGCTATCCAATAGCCCACACCCCAAAATCAGATTTTAGGAGGCGTGGTCCCTCTAATTCTTCCATATGTTGTGCATCCAATTTAATCAAATTAAATGGCACAATAAAAGCTTGATCCAAAGCATGTTGGTGCCCAACAATTGAGCCCTTTGAACCCAATTTCAAATCTAATTTGATTAGGTTTAATGCATGTAACTTAACTTGATTTAATCCTTATCAAATAAAAATCTAAGTTCGAAGAGGAATTAGATTTAATCATGTGCTAGCAAGGCTTTCTTAAACCTAATAGAATTTCTCTAAATCCTAATCTAATTAAGACTTCTCAAATCTAATTGATCAATCTAAATTAGTTTTCTTATTTATGTGACCTCATAGATTCAATTCTATCTGATAGTGAGATATATCATGATCTCTATCATGATATCATTGAAATTCTTTTCAATGGATCGGAATGATTCTACTTTAACTCAACAAAGATCGTCGATCCAAAATAATCCTAGTGAACTCTCACAATCCATCAATGACATCTAGCAGTATGTAGTGGCAACCCAGAAGAATTAAATAACGAACCTCAAGGTGTAGTTCATGTATGATTCAGTCTCTCTATTATGAGTTCTGATTAGATGATAGATCATGGATAAATTCTCAAATCTCATCATCAATCATATGATAGATTCGATTAGCTTAAATCCAATAGTAATTCTCATAAATTTTTTTTTATTAATCACACTACTTTGATTGTAGACTTTCGGACTTAGCCTCTCAATTTTATAGGATTATTTTTTCTATCAAAGTCGATAGATTCCATCTAGATGTGCATCCTACTCCTATAGTGGACTAACTATCACCAACATCTACTATAAGGACTCAAAGAGTCTATATTTATATGTCAGTCAAACTCCAGCAGTCTCACTATGAGCAATCCTGTCATCGCAAATCAAAAGACCATTCACATAACTACAGTATCGAGATGATCATTGATGATCGAATAGAAATTCACGTGATCTCTCATATTCAGTACTAGTTGTTCTTTAACAACTATCCATACTTATCGCTCAGTGTCTCTACACTATAGATCAAAGACTCATTTATCCTGAAGGAAGCGATCTGTGCATCGATCTATTCAGGTCGATCACCGTCCTCATGATGATACTATTGATCGAGAGTAATTTAGAAATTAATTATACATACCTCTAATTCTCAATACTTTGAGAATATGTATCGTGAGTATTAATTTTTTAGATAATTTAAGGACACATCACACTTGAATGAAAATAAAACTTGTCCTTTTATTGATCAAATCAATATTTTAAGTATAAAATTATGTCTTAGAATTATTACAATATGTCAGCCATATTGGCTTCTAGGATATACATCTAACAAAATAATGGCCTAAGAACTAAAAGAAAGGAAGAAGAAAAGATTAGCAACCCTACCTTCACTGTCGATGAGATCTCATAGTTAAATGGTGGTGAAATCCTCCAGAGATAGCTCGAACCACCAGCTCCAATCGAGAGATCTCATCCATAGTTGATTGAGGGATTTGGCGTGAGGGTAAGAGGAAAGAGGGGAAGCCTTTTTATAACCAGGATCTAGAGCTCTTGCAAGCCCTAGACTATCATTTCTCATTGGGCTTAGGGAGGAAGATGACTCCTATTGGGAGTCCTCTTCCCTAGTCTCATGTACCGAGTGCATGTTGGTGGCCTAAGCAGCGATTCCAAGCTCAATAATTGTGAGCCAAACTAAATTTAGTCAGGTCACTACAAATACTTACACTTACCATTAACTCTACAACATGACTACTAGGTTTAATCTTACAAAGTGAACTCTCACTAAACTATAGGAAACAAAATCTTGAATGTATAGTCCTTTAACCAGGTAGTAGTAAAGCAACAATACCAGAAGATGCAATAACTAATATAATTTTTTCTCTAGCTTTAACTACAGCTATAATAGTCTTATAAAGATAAATTTTCTATGACACCATGTCCATAAATAAAAAATAAATCACGAGTATTAGCTAACATTATCCCATGATAATTTCATAGATAATCTTTTGTTCACTATTAAGACTAGCAAATAATCTTTAATATTCCTCTGTAACCTTTTAAATATTATAAGATGATTTTCCCTGAATTAATGATTTTATATCTAATCAAGGAGATGTGCATCTGACAAAAGTAACTAAGAAATATTTTTCAAAGACTTGCCACTTTTAATTAATAGCCATTTAATTTCATAAAAAATATAATTTGTTATTTATAATTTTGATAATTATAATTGATCAAACTGAAAAATCTATTTCTACTTATAAATAATATGTTCTAAAAGTAATTTTAATTATTCATTCAAAGTTGAAGTGAATTTGATACCTCACAAAATAAAAGCACTGTAACAAAGAGAGCACTCAATTGTTGACTTGTTGCCCAATGATCAACTTCTTTCAAATATTCATTTTATTCCTCATCAAAATTGAATAAACCAAGAGAGTGACATATATTTTAAATATTGAATGTGTGACACTTTATAATATGAATATCTTCATAACAGATTGCCCTTTTTACAATATTGAACAATATTTTTAAATAAAATCTTCCAGCACTTGTAGGATGCTTATAATATATTCTTCTAATATATTTTTCAAACAATCTCTATTTCTTCTCATCACTATGCCATATTTAATAATAAAAATTTAGTATAAGTTAATGATCATGCATTCTCATATGTTTGATTCATCTTCATTCACTTTGTGAACATAGTATTTTAAATTTGAAGTATTTTAAGTTAGCATAATCATGAAAAGTAATGGATTGCTAATCAGAAAGATAGAAATTGTCTTTCAACACTATCATGATAATTAAACAAAATTAAATTATTCTCAAATATGTCTTTTGTTGTGGTATAGGAAAGAGAATATCATTAGTTCTACATTGGTTGTGAGTCAAGAGGAACGTTGGCTTATATAAAAAGAGATCATCTATCCTAGGTGAGGTGCCTTTTAGATTGGAATATGAAGGGAGAAAACTATGAAGTTGATAGATTAGAAAAGACAATACTTCATGTGCCGAGCCATGAGCTCTTGGCTGCAATGGCGGCGTGCCAGGAAGGGGACCAATCCTGCAACTATGGGGCCCCTCCTATCTATACACAAACTTCTCTTTGATTGGAGAGTCTATGAAAAAATAAGAAAAAAACATCTCCTATCCATACACAAACTATGATAGAAAAAACGAGGAGGACACATCCCGTCCATACATAGACTCCCCCCTTTGCTGGGAAGTGTAGTAAAAATAAGGAGAAAATAAGAAGGAGGGCATCTCTTGTCTATACACAGACTCCACTTTGATTGGAAAGCTATATTATGGTATAGGAGGGAGGATATCATTAGTTCCACATTGGTTGTGAGTTAAAAGAGACTCTGGCTTATATCAGAAGGGACCATCTATTGGTTGTGAGTTAAATGAGATTTTGGCTTATATCAGAAGAGACCACCCATCTTACATGAAGTGTCTTTTGGATTGGAATTCACAAGGACAAAACTGTAAAGCCTATGGGCTAGAGCTGATAATAATTCATATGCCGAGCCATGAATCCTTGGCTGCAACATTTTTAAAGTTGAAATATATTGACAATATAAAAACCACTTAATCTCATTTGATACTAGTCTATGTTCCTTATTATTTGCAATAGAATCATCCCCAATTTTGCCAAATACTTTACCAATAAATCAACATAATGATTATCAAATGATCTCCATTTTTTTCGCTCGAATTCTCCGACTTATGATTGACCAAAATAGTTGACAAGAAAAGCCAACCAAATAAACAAATAGGCCAACCGGCCAATAAGGATGAGCAAGCCGGCCGACCAGTAATTATAGGTCATATGTCATTCAAATCGCATTAAAGATGATTAAAGCTCATTAAATTAGATAATTATAATTTTACGTATTTACAAGGCACATTGTGGGACGGTTACAGCTCATCTTATACATTAATAGTAATTGCACGAGGAACAATTATCATCCAGATAATTATTGCATGTCTTTTTTTTTGCTGGACAACAACTATATGTCCAATCTACTATATATACAAAACTTAGAAGACCTCTAGGTATACCTTTTCTCTCTTATTTCACTCTATATAGCTTTCTTAGATCTCCACTCTTCCTAAAAACTTGGTTTGATTTAAGCATCAAAGAACTTCTTATCGGATAAAATTTCACTATCTTAATTTTTTTTCCTATGCTTCGACAAATTGGCCTAGCATAATTGATTGCCGCTTGCTAGCTCAATATCTTCGTCAGACTGAGTTTTAGAGGTAATATTTATTATTATTTCTTCGTTAGTATATAGCAAAACATCATTATCTATCATAGTTATTTTTTATTTTTTATAAAGAATATTTTACACACTTGATATCGTAGATCGTATCAATATGTTGGGCCATCGTTCTAAACAAAATGCGTCATGATAGCAACGGAATGACCTAGGCCTTGAAAATGTAACACCAAGAACAAATTCGTCCTAGATGACGCCAGAAAGCTGATCCCGTCACCGCCAACCGTCAAAACAATCAAAGGCAGCCAGACAAACTTCTTAGTGAAGAAAGCCCGCCATTGAAGCACATGGCCTACGTGGTTACTTGGAGGTCAGTCGTGCACTGCAAAGCAAAGAGTATTGTTTTCGAATTTTAGTTTCCATATTTGTACAATTCTTCCGCATGACCCTCAACCCTCGTGACGGTAGGGAGGTGGTGCTGTTCACGGGAGACTGACAGGTTTGGAATAAGTCGATGCGATATTAATAAATATATAATATACAAGCTAACAACGTCGCACGGAACCTTTGTTAACCGTAGGATCAAAACAGGACAACCTAACAGGTTCCTCAGCCGTGCACGCTTTACCAGCTTATAGGAGACCCAGGACCACCACTGGAAAAGGCTCATCTCATCCACATCTTGCTGACCGTTCGATCTCTGGACATGGTCAAAAATTTAAGGAGATCAGTACGATAGATCATACAAAGGGAGGCTACCGGATACACGTGGCCGTCATCCACGTGCTCAGGTCGGAAACCAATCATACCATCGTCATTTTACCAAACTAGCGGGGCCACCGTGTATTTGGATCTCATGTAGCACGGCGCGTCATCAAACAGCATCAAAACAGCTCCGGGCCGTGCTTGCGTTGGAGACTTGGATTACAAGTTGCACGAAGGAAACCTAAAGCATCGATATTCCCAGGGATATGGGACACGTGTCGAGCATCCTGTGGTTCAAACCACACCAACGAAAGCACGCAATTGGAGATATAGGTGGGGGAGGTAGGGGAAAACCGGTCGGCTCCGAAGAGAGAGGGGGGAGCGGAGGAGAGAAATTATCAAGAAACGGGAAACAAAGGAGAAAGAGCCACCCATCACAATGGATCGCCGATTCCTCCTCCTCCTCCTCCTCGTCGAAGTAGCGCTCTCCGCCTCCGTGGCGTCCTCCTGGCCATCCGATGCCGAAGACGATCCACTGATCGTCCAGGTTGTCCCGGAGTCCGACGAGGACGAGCTGAGACTGAACGCGGAGGCCCACTTCTCGAGCTTCCTCCGGCGGTTCGGAAAGTCGTACGCGGACGAGAAGGAGCACGCTTACCGGTTCTCGGTGTTCAAGGCGAACCTGCGGCGGGCGAGGCGGCACCAGAAGATGGATCCCACCGCCGTGCACGGCATCACCAAGTTCTCCGACCTCACCCCTGCCGAGTTCCGGCGGACCTACCTCGGCCTCCGCGGAGGCCGGCGCCTCCGCCGGGCACTGGCCTCGTCCCACGAGGCGCCTATCCTCCCCACCAACGACCTCCCACCGACTTCGACTGGAGGGACCATGGTGCCGTCACGGGCGTCAAGGATCAGGTACGGCCCTTGCCCTTTCCCCGGTCCCTCAGATTTGCCTTTTTTGTTTTGTTTTTTTCTTCCCTTCTTCTTTTTGCTCCTGATGATTGGTCGCTTAAATTGTATTTCTCTTTGTGATTTTTTTTGAATCTTTTTGAAGGGTTCCTGTGGATCGTGCTGGTCTTTCAGTGCTTCAGGGGCTCTGGAAGGCGCGAACTTTCTGGCCACCGGGCAACTGGAAAGCCTCAGCGAGCAGCAGCTCGTTGATTGCGACCATGAGGTTTGACATCTCCTCCCATAACCCCTCTCCGCTCCTTTTATTCTTGAGATTTTTTTTCCTCAAAATTATTATCGTGATGTTGAGTTAGATTGGGTTGATTCCTTGTTTTATTTATGATTCTTTTTTTACCAAATGACTTGATTTTGATTTATTCTTTCTGGCTATAATATTTTGAAATTTGTTAATATAATTATCTGATTGGCAGATTATGTCTTGTCATCTTGTGGTGGGAAAAAAAAGGATGTTTGTTTTGAAAGAATTTCAACACATATAAAAGCAGTTGGCAGATCAAGTTTGAAGCTAGGGTTTCTTATGTGGATTCGAAGTTCAAGGATGTTAGAGTAGTGTTTGAGCGGGCTAATGTGGTGGGGAAATATCAGGCTTGTAGGTAGCCCAACAACTGGGCCGTGGAGACTGGCGCACCAGTAAGAGTGGTCGGCTTATTAGTGTATCCATGGTCTGAGACGTCGGACAAACTTTAATTTAAGCAAGATCTGCTCTTTTTCCACTCTAAGATATCAGACAAACTTTAATTTAAGCAAGACCTGCTCTTTCTCTTCATTCTGGTTTCTCTTAAAACAGAACAGAAGCCAATGCTGTTCAGATGGGCAAGCATTTTTTTTTGGGCTAAGATTGGCATTGCTTGTTATTTACAAGTTTACACAGCAGGACCTTAGATCCAAGTCAGGTCCTGTATGATGATTTCATATCACTTTGTGTAACAGAAAAATAAGCTAAACAAGTGATATTTGATGCCTACTGATTCAATTATTTAAGAATTAATTGCTTGGCAACTAATTGCTTCTGCTTGGCAAATGCTTGTTCTTTAAGTTGAATGCCTGTTGAGGTTAATTTGTTTGTCTTAGTTCCTGATATAGTTCTTCTTGATATCACATAGCCATCATTGACATCTATTCCTCCAACTAATTGATTCAGAAGTCAGTTATACTAGGATGCTAATTTACAGCTCGTAGAGTATGTGTTGACATGTGTCACCAATTTATACATGCATGATATATATGGATACTTCTCATGTTCTTAAGTTCCAGACTTTGAAGGGTGCTGAATGGTTCGACTATTTCAGTAATGAGATAGGTGTTGTTCCCTGGAATTTTCTGTCATAATGGCATTGGGATACAGAGGTTGTTTGGGGACGGATGTTCCAAAAATTCTTTGAGTAATGCAGTGCATGTTGTATACTTTAGTTAAGTTTGTATTTTGGATTAGGGGCATGGGTTTTGATAACAATAATATTAGTTCTATATGGTGCTAATCTTTTATCCCTTTGAAGCATTTTGGAAGACAAATACTGTTGCCTTGCTAGTGTTTTCTTTTCCCATCATTCTTATTGCATTATCTCTATTACAATTAAATATAGCAGATGAACAATCTTATATTTCATGATGTGGTCTTGTTGCTTGCTAAGATTATTGAAAGCATTACCAGTTGGTGAATGTTATTACCAGTTGAATATTTAAATCAAGAGTGATTTTGAAAATCACGAACAAATTGTAACACTAAAGTGTAGCACACAGTAAAGTACTTTGTCAATGTTATGTAGATGATGAAACAGCTTTAGAAATATTGTCTTGTGATATTTCCTATCCTCCAATATTGAAAAATCAATACTAATACGAATTAATTAAATCTATTACCTTTACCTAAATGTCCTCTTGTTAATTTCCTCTTACTAGATTCTTCTTAAATGAGCAATTGGATATGATTTTCATGTGTGTAGCTGGAATCCGTTAGAGTGCTGTATGGAGTTTATGGGGACATTGTGTTGTAAACTTAGGGAATTTTGTTCATATGGGGACAGTCAACTAGCATATGTTGGCTATAGAGTGTTGGGTTCCGGTGGTGCAGCGGAAGTGCTAGGTATTTAAAATTTTTATTCAAAACACCTGACGCACCGAAACCTTAATGCTCAGGAATCCTTGACTATAGCAATCAAAGTATAATTAAAATAAATTTGGATAAGAAGAATATTTGTAATGCTTATTCCAATTCCAGCAGAGTTTTCGTCAGGTGCCCAAGTGTTCGCTCTCCAATGGTGATCCACACGGAAGTTGATCCAAGAACAGTGCTCCTTTTTGAATCTTACTTCAAGAGTTCTAGCCTCTAGAACTTGACTAGCCTTGTATTGATCAGGTTTCTCCAAGAATCTGATTTGACCCTCTTAGAACCTTCTTTGAACTTCTGAATTTCTTCCTTTAA
>KE508885.1:16498-41354 GCA_000441515.1 Elaeis oleifera | reverse complement strand
GTGAGTAGAGTTATTTTTGATGCTATCAACGACTACGCACCATAGCCCTTAGCTAATAGAGCCTTGGTCTTACCAGAGTACCCAGCATTTGGAAAAAAGATTTTTAATAATACGCGACTACCTCAACATGGAAGAAGTCAAGGTGAAGAGAGTAGATCTCATGAAATATGGTGGACTCACTGACTAAGCCATTTTGTCAGCTAAAGACTGAAGTCCATCTTGAGAAGATGGGACTTAGGTTTGTAGTAGACTGGCTTTAGGTCAAGTGAGAGATTATTAGATATATGATCTGAAAAGTCAATTGTTGGCTGACACATTATAATTTTTAGAACATAAGTTTGTACTTGATTTATTCAAATTAAAATTATGAATAATTATTTTATTCTAGAATAATGTGTCTTGAAATCATCCAAGGAGTTAATAGTCAATGACACATATTCTCAAGAGTTGAGAATTTAAGATATATGTCGTTATAGATTAATTCTGAAACTGCTCCAGTTGATGATCATTATGGGGACAGTGATTGATCTGACTTGACTGATGCACGGATCGCTTCTCTTTGGATAGATGGATCTTGAGTCTACAGTGTGGAGACACTGGAGCAAGAGTGCAAGTGGTTGTTAGAGAACAACGGTACTGAGTATAATCAAGAATGAGAAGTCGCATGGATGCCTACTCACTCGTCAGTGACTTCTCGATGCTATAGTTGTGTGAGTGATTTTTTGACCTGCAGTGCCTCGGCTGCTCACAGTGGAATTACTGTAGTTTGACTACATATAAACATGATCCCTAGATATATGTGGATCTTTGTAGTGGACGTTGGCTGTAGTAGATTTACTGTAGGAGTATGAGTGTACTTATAGAGGATATATCAGCCTTAGTAGTTGAGGAGTAGTCCTATGCAACCTAAGAGGCTGAGTTCATAAGTCTGTGGCCATAGTAGCATGACTATAGAAAGGAGTTTCCATAGGATTCATGATTGACTCAGGCTAATTAAGTCTGCATATGATGGATGCTTAGGATTTGATGAGGTTCCATGATCTGCATTCTGTCAGAACTCCCAAGAAGAACTTGATCACACGGTAACTACACCTAGGGTTCATCTTTTATTCTACTGGACTGCCACTATATGCTGCTAGGCGTCATTGGTGGATTGTGAGAACTCACTAGGATCATTTTGGATCAATAATCCTTATTGGGGTGAGTTAGATTTGTTCCAGCCCATCGAAAGGAGTTTCGATGATAATGTGATAGAGATCACGATATGTCTTATTATCAAATAGAATAGAATCTGAAGGATCACATACAAAAGGAGCTCGTCCTGATCAAGAGCTTGGATCATGATTAAATTATCAATTAGATTGACAGTTTGGATCAATTTGTAAGAGTTACAAATTTGAAAACTGCTAATTGTTAGCATAAGGGACTTAATTGCAAGTGTTGTAATATAATTGAGCCTAATTAAATTATGGATCAAGTCCTAATTAATTTAAATCAGATTTGATTTTATTGGGTTTGACTTAATTTAAAGCTAATTGGATTTAATTATCCAAGTAGGACTTAGATTACAATCCTGATTTGATCAAAGTTGACAGTCTTTTCGATTTAGATTCGAATTGGGCTCGAATTGGATTCGGGTTGAACCCAAAATTGAACCCAATTGATCCAGATGCCTCAGCCCACTTTTATCTGGGCTTCTCTCTCCTTATTTGGGAGCCCAAGAGGATTGTATCAAATCCATTTATAGGTGCAAGCCTTCCTATTTTTCTCCCATGACTTGGCGTAGATTTTATGGAAGGGGCACATGCCACCTCTGGATGAGAGATCAAGAGGGCACATGCCTTGGCATGTTCCACGTGCGCTCACCACTAGAATCCATATGGAGGAATGAGAGGGGCACACACCCCTCTCTGGTTTCAGCATGAGGAGAAGGGTGAGAGGGCACATGCCCCCTCTCTCTCTTGCTTGGATGAGGACAAGTGGCTGCCAAGTGTTGGCGCCCACTTTACCTTCCTATTTAGGAGAGATCACATTCTTTTAGAGATTGGTTTTTCTTGGGAAGAAATTCTGATTTGAGGGAAGGTGTCATCATGAGGTGATGACCAGCCATTTTATCCTGATTGGTTTGAATTTTGGATTTAAATCAAGGGTCTATAAATGAGGCAGCCTTTTAGGGTTTGCGAGGTAATGAAAAATCAGATTTTCTAGAGTCTTCTCCATGTGTTAATGCCACCTCTCCCACCTTTCTTCCACATCCAAATGCCCTTTCTCCCTCTAGATAGGATTTGAGAGAGAGAAATCAGAGAGAGAGGAAGAGAAGAAAAAGGGATTTTCTTCTCTTCTTGATGGTCCCATTCAGATCCCATTAGATCAGCACGATAAGATCGTGCTGCAGTCCTGTTCTTCGAGATCTAAAAGAAGAAGATCCAGATCCAAATAAAGGAGTGAGCCCTGCAAGGTGTTAGCACTCCGATGACCTCAGTGCTCTGATTAGATCGTCTCCATGTGGATACCAGCAGAAGTCCGGTACTTGCGCGGCTACATCAGCGGTCCCGAACATCCACAGGATCTGATCCGAGGAAGGAGAAGAATAGCGATTAAGGTAACCAATTTATGTTCCTTTCCTATTTTATTTTTAGATCCAAAATTTTATTCATGGCATGTTAATCGATCCTTAGGTGATTTCTTGATTAGATCAAGGTATGATTTTAATATTAAAATTATTTTAATATTTATCTTTTTCTTCTTCCTTTCTTGTGATAAAAATTTACATGCGAATTATCTAGAAATTCTTCATTTGGATCAATCCAATCATATTAACTTTATCCAATCAAGAATGATCAAATCAATAATATCAACAGGACTTACGATGGAGGCCAACATGATGCACAACAATCAAAGGTCAGTTTAATCGAATAATTTATTAATTAAGATCAGATTAAATTATAATTGGCTCTATAAAAATCAAATAGATCAAATCTAATAGTAGTATCCATATCCGATCAAGATGATTACTGGCACGCTACTCAATGACCATGGATTAGGATTCTTCAATAAGTTTGATTAAAATCATTGAAAGAAAGTCCTTTATTTGATCAATCTTAGAATGATAAGTTTCATAGAGAGAGAAACTTATAGAGAGAGAAAGTGAAACTTTTCTAGCGAGAAAATAGATAGAGAAACTAGAAAAGTAGAGAGAGAAAGTGGAGATATAAACTCAGAGAAAAGGAGAGAGGGAAGAGGGAAGAGAGAGAAACTCTCTCTCTTTCTTTCTTTCTTTCTTTTTTCTTTTCCATTTTTCCTTCTTTTTCCTTTTTTGCCTCTCTTCGCTTCCCATAGGTTCTTGGCAAAATAGGGGACCTTCGGGTTGTCCTTCTTCTCTGAACAAGGGAGCTTTTCCCGATGAAGGTGGTGGTTGGGGATGTAGGCCATGGTAGTGCTAGTGGGGATCACCGACTGACAGTTGGTGGCGATGACTATCACCGAAAACTCAACAAAAATAGACAATAATCAAGCAAAAAGCAGAGGAATCCATCTGAGCCATTTTTTTTTGAGAAACTCTAGTGGTTCGTTGGTCAGAATCCATGACTTAGGGATTAAGGAATGTGTAGAGAAAGATAAATCAAAAGATTTGAGAATTTTTACCTCCTTTTCTAGTGGTATTTGGCCCTAATTTTGATGAATATGAGAGGAAAAGATGGGTTCTTTTGGCAGAAAAAGGTGGCCGGCAGTGGGGATTTCACAAGGGACTTGGTCCTTTATATAGAGATAGAGGGAAAAAGTTAGACTCCCTCCCAGCCTTAGATTCCGACTTCGCTCAGGAGTCTATTTGAGGAGAAAGATCAATGGGAGAGAAAACGGACATCTTCTCTCTATTTTGCTTCTTTTATTGAGGCTACTTTAAGATTCACATAGCTGGATTTTGATTGATTGTGGTATTATACCTTCTCTAGCGAAGGATGCTATAGTAAACCTAGTACTAACACTAGATAAAGAACGGTTACTCACCCAATACAATGTTGAGATCAAAAGGAAGAATGTGGCAATCTCTTCTAGTTAAAGAAAGCTTAGCAAATCTTGTAAATAGGAGATTTATCAAATCTTTAAGCAGAAGAAATTTATTGGAAACAAAGGGCTAAAGTCAAATGGCTAATAGAGAGAGACACTAATATTGCTTTCTTCCATAAAATAATAATTTTTTGCAGGAAGTTTGATTGGATCTCTTGTGTAGAATGGAATGGATTTGAAATTACAGAAAGAATTATAGAAAGAAGCAACATTAAAAATGCTTTCTTGAAGTATTTCAAGAATATTTGTGATTCACACTCATCTCCACTAATTGACTTTCAATGGGACTACATCTACATATCTTCCTCTAGAAGAAATTTAAGATGCAGTCTTGGGCTTTAAATGAGACAAAAGTATGAGCCCCAATAAATTTTCAATGTGCTTCTATAAACACCTCTAGGTGTTTGTAGATCTCTTCTTATTGTTTCAGCAACTCTATGATGGTGACTTGGATCTTGCAAAAATTAATTATGCTACTCTCTCTCTCATTACAAAAGTTCTTGCAAATCAACTTCAATGTCTCATGAATGACCTTATAGATCCAATATAAATGGTTTATATGAAAGAAAATCTATCATGGATAACATTTTCTATCCTAATGAAAATCTTCACTATTCAAAGAAGGCGATTAATGATGGGGTCATTAGCTAGATGGATTTTCCAAAGGTCATTGAGAGAATTGTCCCTAAATACCTCTGTTGCCTCAAGCCTCCAGATTGACTTTGGTTGCCCACCGACGAGGAGATTGGATCTAGTTGAAGTGATTCCTCCTAGGGACACTTATAGTGAAAGTCCACATACACCGACGATGCTCCGATAGGAGACCCTTCGATGCTTAAGTTAGCTAGGGCTTGGAAACAGGGAAGGAAGAAGAGAGAAAATAGAGAGAGAATGGACTCTGTTCTCAATGGGCTTGATTGTTTGCTTACCTTAGGGTCTCTCTGGTTACCTCTTTTTATAGAGATAGAGATGTAGGTCATTGTGTCTAAATCTGGTAGGCCATGAGGCCTCAATGTCGTAGGTTGTTAGGTCTTAATTAGGTAGGCTGTTTGAATAAAAAAATTGCCCACTATCCTACAAATCGTGGTTGTTAGTTATTGCGTCAGTTGTCCGTGTTCTGAAAATCATTGAGAGATTCCAAGGATCTAAACCCGTCGTTAGGATTGCTAGTAGCTTGAGGTCTATATGGAGCTGGGGTGCACCCTCAGTTTGGACCCGAGGTCATTTGAATCCATAGGAGATTATGATTCTCGAAGCAATATTATCCGATGTTTGGGTCGGCTTTCATTGAGTTGGGGCAGTCTCAACACTCAATTGGGGATGAGATTGGTTGCCATCTAGGGTTATTGGCTCATGCTGTCCTCCCCGAACCAAACTTATGATGTGATCCTGGTTTCAGTCCCATGTTGAAGTGCTTCAATTGGCAAAAAATGGCTCACCCAAATGGCTTGTTTTCAACACTTGCCCACCACTCTCGAGTCCGAGGTAGCTTGCTAACTTTGGATGATGGGAGAAGTTTGTTGAGGGAGTCATTTTTAGTCGTCAGGCATATCTGAGATTAGCTTTGGGTTCCTACTAGGACTTATTCTATCATTATTGTGTAGAATGTTCTGGGCTCTAGCTTCCAAGGTGATGCTTCGACCGAAATGCCACAATTATGAAAGCATGAAAATTAATGTGGCATACTAGGATCATTTAAAACATTCGATTTTGAGGATCCCTTAGTTACTGTCACATCGTACCCATGACCAACACGTGGCAGGATGCACATTTTCCATAATTACTATGGATTACTATGCCAAGTAAGGGCCAACATGTGTCGACATCTTAGGTGGGTGTGTTAAACCATTGGGTTGATTCAGGACATAAGTGTGGCCATGAATTTCTATGCCCTCTCTATTTGTTATGTATCCTCCACCATTTCATCTTTGGTGTTCTGCTTTCGTGGCCACCAGTAGATTTTTCCTTGCTGTCTACCATCCGCAAGGCTTCCGATGATCACTTTTAGGGTTGATGCTATTTGTCCAGTGGGCTTCTCTTAGATACTTCCTCTTTCTTTCACCTTTCTAGCCTCCCTTGTAGATGTTTTAGGGTATCTTCTTTTGGGTCTTTGTTCATTCTATTTTCTTGCCTTGGTCCTCTATTTTTGGTGCATTTCGCCATAAGTGTGGTTATAAATTCCGGCGCCCTCTCTATTTTTCCACCATTTCATCTTTGGGTGTTCTACTTTCATCGCTGTTGGGAGGTTTTCCATTGATGTCGATCATTTGCAATGCTTCAGGTGATCACCTTTGGAGTTGACATTGTTTGTCTGGTGGGCTTCTCTCAGTTGCTTCCTCTTTCTTGCACCTTTCTGACCTCCTTTGTAGATGTTTTAGGGTATCCCCTTTTAGATCTTTGTTGTTCTATTTTCTTGCCTTGGTCCTCTATTTTGGTGCATTTCCTTTTATTTTATTTTTATTCAATCGACATGGAGTCTGATGGCAGTGAGACCTAGGGTGAACGCTTTCAAACAAGTTAGGGTCCTACATTGATCTTTGCTTGGATCGAGTGTGGGGTAAAAACCTAGACCACCACTCCCTCAGACCCCCATGCACAATCTAAGCCATTTGGTTTGGATGCCCTTGAGCATGGGTTGGGGGTGAAGAGGTCTGTCCTTACCAAGTCTAACCTATAAAGGATCCAGGCTCAGTATCGATTTTTTGATTGGCTTCAATTGGAGCTGTTTGATTGGGCTGATCGAGTGACTAATGCTCCCAAGGGTTGGCTCACTATTTATGAGGAGTTTCTTTGAGCCAAACTTTGATTTCCCCTTCATCCTTTTATTTTCAATTTTTTTGACTTTTATCGGCTCATCCTACCAAATTAGTTCGAATGGTGTTTGAATTATGGTGAGAATTTTGTGGCTTTCATTATCCCCTATGGTCTGATCAAGATGGAGCTAAGGTGCTCACTATTCAAACATTCTTACTTTCAAGAGGCACCTACAATTAAAGGCTAGTGGTACTTCACTCCTCATGGGGCTACCATTTTGTTACAGGATTGCCTTCTTCTATTCACAGTCGGAAGAGCTATTTCTTCTTCATTTCCTCTAAACTTCTATGGGGTTCAATTGGATCTGAAGGCACCCATGAACCTTTTGAAATAAGTATGTAGAGCTGCTCCTCAAGAACAAGGAGCACCTTCACAAACTAAGGTACATGGAGATTCCTCTATTGAAGGAGCTCCTATCTGAGTAAGCTCTGTACAATGCCGGTGTCAACTTGCACAGTCCTCGGGATATGGCAAATCTTCCTGATTTGGTCTTTAGTTTCGATTTTGCTTTTTTATTTGGTAGGATACTAACTCTTTACTAGCTATTGCAATGATGGGGCTGACTTTGGAGTCATTGCACTCTGCCTTGAAGAAGTGGTCGGGCTCTTTTGGTGGTGAAGCATTGACGTTGAAAGGAAGAGGAGGTGGTTGTTCCTTATCTAAGCCGATACCGATTATGGGATCTTCCAACAATGAGCCACTAGAGATCGATGATGAATTGGAGGTTATCCCCACAGTGCCACTGAGGTCAACTCCATAAATCTCTCTGGAGAGGGGCCTGAATCAGAGCTTGATAGTGTGTCATGGCCCATCTCCTCCATTGGCACTAGCTCTAGCATCAAGGGCCACACCATTCTCTTTCACCTTGGATTCTTCCACAGCCAGGATTGGGGCGGGGCCCTTTTCAATCACTCGCTAGCTCTAGCATCGAGGGCCACACCATTCTCTTTCACCTTGGGTCCTTCCACATTCAGGATCGAAGCTAGGCCCTCCTCATCCAAGACCGAGGAGGAGATCTTTACTTTGATGAAGGTGGTCTAGAGATCTGATTCTAGACTTTTGGATGCCTATCTCACCTAGGAGATGATGCAGATGATCCTCTAGCCTGTGTTTTGATCGATGAGCAAGACCTGATAAGTGGAGGAAGTTGTGAGTTTGAGCTTCTTCGGGCTCCTTGTCATAAGATTTCTTCCTTCTTTTTTTTTTTTGGAGTTCGACCTCTTTTGACCTCTATGATTTGAGGTGGGAGTTGGAGGATGAGGTCTGAGCCACTGAGAGCCAGGTCCTAGATGCCGAGGTGAAGGCTTCTCAGGCCTTATCTGGGCTGCAAAAGGCTTGCAATGAGAGAGGGATCATCGAGAGGAAGGTTGCCTACAAAATGGTGGTGGCTGACATTCAGTGGGAGAAGGTCACTAAGCTAAAAGGGAGCTTGCGATGGCCATGGCAGCTCGAAGGGTGGCCAAGATGGAGCTCGTGGCAAACAAGGAGAAGGTGCCTAGGAGAAGTCATTGGTTGTTGCTGAGGCCAAGCTCCAACCAATGGTGGAGTATAAGGCCTCGAAGGCATTTGAGGGAGAGATCATAGAGGGCTCCACATCTATCTTTACCATGGGCTTCAACCTCTGCAAGACTCAAGTGGCTTAGCTTTTCTCAAGAGTTGATGTAGGTTGCCTGAACCCTGTAGAGAGTGAAGATGAGGCTGAGGAAGATGATGCGAATGCTGGTGTCACTCCCTCAATGACACATCGAATGGATGAGGCGAGGATGGCAAGGTAGGTGTTACTCTTACCTCGACAGTGTTGGATATCGACACCACATGGTGATAGATATGCATGTAGAATTTTAAAATTTTTAAACACATACAGAGTATACAGCAGAAATAGAAATTCTATATTACTTCAACATCGTTCTAGGACAACTATTCAACATAATGTTCTACAGTTATATCAGGGCAACCTTATGTCAGAACGATGTTAAATAATTTTTCAATTCGATCTAATCTAATCTAGCATGCATAGAGATCAAATCTCATAACTCGAGCATCATCATATCTGCAAGATAATATCTAAGAAGAAGATTTGAATTTTACCTTTGTGCGGATAGATCTTCACCGTGATCCGATGATCTGATGATCTGAGGATATCTTCGAGATTTCGTTGTAGCCATACAAGTATCTGACCGCTATAGATATCCATCGAGACTGATCTGATCAAGAGATCTCAATCTTATCAAGATGCTAGCTCTTTCACAGTGATCGCTCCTTAGATTATCGAATCGATTTGATTTTTGATTCTCTTCTCAAGAGAATAAATAGATCCATAGGAGAAATTCGAAATCAGATCAAATCTGATTTTTTTTTCACTTTTCTCTTCTAAAAAAAATCAAAGATCTACTGAAGAAGACAAGAGATTTAATCTTTTTCTTCTTCCATCTTGTCCAACCCTGGACTTGATCTAAGGAGAGGAAGAGGAGAACCATCCATCTCATGGATCAAAAAAAATAAATCAGATCAAATCTGATTTTAATCATGTCTACCTTTTGGACATCTTTGGAGGAGATGGAGAAGGGACATGCCCAACTTTTGGACAAAGCAAGAGGGAGGGAGGTTATCTTCAACAACCAACTATTGATTGTAAGAAAGAAAGGATGAGAAGAGAGAGGGGCGCCCACTTTTTTTCTCTCATAGAAAAACTCCATGCCATAAGCCTTGGGCATCCATCCCTTTTTCCACACCAAACTCTATTTTTTGGGGCATCCAAAGATGATCTTATCACCAAGGGTGGCACCCCCTTCTTATCCCTTATTTAAACATAAGAGGTAGTTAGGGTTGTTAGGGATAAGATGGAGTTGGATTAGAACTCCTCATCTTAATGCCACCCATAACTTTTTTCTCCTTAAGTTTCAATGCCCAAGAGCTTCTCCACGTGAAGACATGGGTGTGAGAACTTCTCCATAAGGCATGAGTCCTTGTAGGTGTTGGGGCTCCTCTTTGGACTAGGTCAATGTTGGTCGAAAACCAAATAAAATATGGAGTCCAATTTAGATTAGGTTTCATCATAAATTAAGTCCAATCCTATTAGACTAATGAATCCAATCTAAGTCAAATTCAAATCATATTAAATCAAATTAAATTTGATTTAATTTGACTAAGATCCAATCCAAATCAAATATTGCTAAAGATTAGGTCAAACCTAATCTAGATAGGTTTGGGTCTAGTATCTATTAAATCTAATCCCATCAAATTAATGAAACCTAGTTTGAGTCAAACTCAAACCAAAATTAATCAAATTAAATCTGATTTAATTTGATTAGGATCCAATCCTAATATTTGATCAAATCAAATAAGATACAATAATTATAATTTAGTCCTTCTATAACTTACTAACTCTTAGTAAGTCGTCAATGTAACTTTTATATTTTAGTCCAATCATCAATCAAATTGATAATTAAGATCACTTACGATTTACGATTCAAAATCATGATTCGATAGTTCGATCATTCAGGACCTCTTTTATGTGTGACTCTATAGGTTCTATTCTATCTGTTAGTGAGAAATATTTTGATCTCTATCAAAATATCATTGCAACTCCTTTCAATGGATTGAAATAATTCCAACTCACCAATCGAGAATTATTGATCATCAAAATAATTCTCATTGATCCCACAATCTACCAGTGATGTCTAGCAGTATGTAGTAGCAACCCAGCAGATCAAACAATAAATCTCTAGGTATAGTTACTGTGTGATTCGGTTCTTTTATCATGAGTTTCGATAAAATGAAGGTTATGTAAAACTCGTCAAACCTCATTGTCTGTCATATATAAGATTTAATCAGCTCGAGTTCAAATCATGAAATCTTATGGAAATTTTTTCCATAATTTACTATGCCGTGGCTACGGTCATACACTTGACTTCATAAATCTCATAGGACTACTCAACTACTAAGATCGATAGATTCCTTCTAAGTATGCACCCTACTCCTACAGTGAACTTACTGTAGCCAACATATACCATGAAGATCCAAATGGCTAGGAGATCAAGTTTATATGCAATCAAACTACAATAACCTCACTGTGAGTAGTCGAGACACTGTAGGTCTAAAAATACTCACACAACTACAGTATCGAGAATGTCATTGATGAGTGAGTAGACATCTAAGTGACTTCTCGTATTGGTCATACTTAGTGCCGTTGTTCTCTAACAACCACCTGCACTCTCACTCTAATATCCCCACACTATAGACTCAAGATTCATCTATCCTAAGGGAAGCGATTCATGCACCGATCGGATCAATCACCATCTCCATGATGATCTTTCAATCGGGAGTAATTTAGAAATTAATCATCAATAATACATATCTCAAATTCTTCACTCTTGAAAATATATATCATCATCTTATTAATTCTCTAGACAATTTATGGACACATACACTATATGAATGGAATTAACTATCTTAATTAATTAGGTCGAGTATAAAATTAGATCCTAGAAAGAATTAATGTATCGGTCTGATTGATTTCTAGGACATATATCTAATAATCTTCCATTGGCACTAAAGTCAATCTGCTACAAACCTAAGCCCCATCTCCTCCAAGGTGTGCTTTGGTCTTGGCTAGCTAAGTTATTTAGTCAGTGGGCCCACCATATTTTTTTGGGGTCTACTTTGATCCTTGAAGTCTTACTTTTCAGAATAGTCACAAATAACCACTCATATATGCTAAGAACTTTAGTGAGACCTTGGCTCCTTAGCTAGAGCTGTGGCATTTATGTTACCCTAGAATAGTATTATGTCATCTCATGATATTACACCTAGTTCTGCAATAAATTAGAATACCTCTTTAGCTACCTCATAAGCAACAACATACTCGGCTTCTAAAATCTGCAATGATCGGTTACTCGAAACTCTTCTAATTTACTAAATTTCATTGCTTAAGAAACACATCCTAATGTAGACTCTCTGCTATCAATTTCAGATATAAAGTCTGAATCTGTGAATCCTTATATCCTCAACTTTTCTTCTCCTCCCAAAGATCATTAACATATTTTAAGTGCTTCTCAAGTACTTAAAATATTTTTACAGCTATCCAGTACTCTCAGTCTGGATTCAACCGATATCTGCTAGTGACACTCACAGCAAGATCTATATCGGGTCATGTATATAGTATGGCATATATAAGGCTTCATTTAGTCAAAACATAAGGGATCTAGCTTTTGTGCCATATCTCTTCAAATGTGTTGGAACACATCTCATTGGAGAGATCAGTCTCATGTCTAAAGGGTAGAAATCCTTTTTGGAGTTTTCCATGGTGAACCCCTTCAGCATCTCCTTTATGTACATCTTCTGTGAAAGGTTTAGCATCCCCTTAGATCTATCTCATAGACCTTTATTAGATGCTTCCCTAAGGTCTTTCATGGAGAATTTATTTAGACAACCAAATTTTAAATTGATATCAGCAAGGGAACAACTTTCCTAATCAGGAGGATGCCATTCACGTACAATATGAGGAACATGACAATACTCCCACTGACCTTCTTATAAATACATATTTTTCTCATTCATGATGAAATCAAATGATTTGATCACATCACTTTCATGTTTCCTATCTCTCATGAGGAATACTTTCTCTCTATCTTTGATCAAAATACTTAAATATTTTTTAGTGGGATCGGAGATTGAACTGGATCTATGAGATGAAGGAGGGACAACATATACTGGCTTAATATGAATAGGTTCTATAGGTTCTGTGACTCGTTGCGTTTAAGAGACTTTTCCTTTTGAGCTCAGTTTTCCTCCTACTATTTCATCTCGGATAAACTATTTCTCTAAGAACATAGCATATCACATCAAAATTACATTGTAATCCTCTAAGAAGAAAATAGTATTCCTAAAACTCTTTTGGATATCTTGAACGAGTCTCATAAACCTAACCTCTAACTTGTCCACCTACTGTGTCTAGACATGGGTTGGATATCCTTAACATGATCTCATACAACATGATAGGATAGACTTAGGGGGATTTTGTTCATTAAGTAAAGCATATTTCTAAAGAAATAAGAAAAGATTAGTGATGCTCATAATGGATCAGACTATATTAAATAGAGTCCTATTCCTGCTCTCGAACACCCCATCGAGTTGAGATGCATTAGGAAGAGTCCATTGTGAGACTATATCATTTTCTTAAGATAGGTTAGAAACTTCTACTAAGGCATACACCTCTATGATCTCATTGAAGAACCTTAAAATTTCTAATTTATTTTTTATTTCATATTTGAATTTTAAACTTTTAAAATTTTCAGATTTGTGTCTTATACATGTACCCATACCTTGAAAAGTCATCGGTATGAAGTAAAGAGAATCATCCCTGACCAGCTCATCAAATAGGCTGCATACATCAGAATGTATTAGGACAAGTATATTAGTGGTCCTCATCCCATATCCCATAAAGGGTGGTTTAGCCATCTTTCTTAAAGGCAGAATCCATAAATTGAAAATGATTTGAGAGTTGATGAGCCTAAGAGTCCATATCCTTTTCAATTTATTTATTCTATCCTCTCCAATATGATCAAACCTGAGGTATAATGTATATTTGTGTCTATCTCATCTTTGGATCTCTCAAATCCAACAGTACTCACTATCTGCTCAGATACTAATATTGAGTAGATCCAACATACCTTCTGAAGGCATGTCTCCTACTCCCTTTCTTTAGATTCTCTAGGTATACAGGAACCCTACCCTTGAACTCTTCAAGGCCATCGCTAAGATAGGGATATCCTAGTTAGCTCAACTTCTCAGAACTTAAACTATTTTAGGTTCCTAAGCCAATCTTTATAACTTGATTGGTTAGTCAATTGATTCTAAGTTTGTGAGGATTGAAAGCCTATTTTATTCTTAAGAGAGTAGTGATTCTAGTTAAGTATTCATACTTGATTTTAATTATTCTAGGGATTTTAAATAAATATGCTCTTACTATTTTCTCAAATCCCTCACACTCCTCGGATGGAGAAATGGAAACCCCTCACGACAAGGATTTTTAGTGGGTAATGCGATCCTATAAATTAGCATACCACCTCATCTAATAGTTATTGACGATGTGTCAACTAATAAGTGAATAACTCTTGTCTAATATTTATCTAAGCATGTTGCAGCAAACTTCGATCTCTAAGTCCTGTGATCTCACCTAACAGTTATTGGTCATATTTTTTAGTTAAGTCAGACTCACCATTCACAAGCGGATGTAAAACCATCATTGGATTCCTCACCTAATAGTTATTGGAGCTAACTCCATCTTTACCCTGGAGCATCTAATGATAATAGAGTGGTTGCGTATTTTCGATGCAACTAAACCACTGTGACCAGTCGAGAACAATCAACACCAGTAGTACGTCTGTATCTCTACAACAGTGGAAGACCGCTTAACTTAATATTATGTGAGAAGATTTAATTGAAGTTTCTTTAATTTTAATTATTTATTTACATCCAATGTAAATCCACAATCATAGATCCAGTAGAGAGATCCTTACTTGGTTCACTAAGATCAAATCAAGACGCAATTGCAACATACGTAGTGAACTCAAACCTAGGCACTCAATAAGAAGCATAATCAACCAACTTGATCAGGTAAGTTTAAGATTGGTGGGAGGCTCTCTGTGCACATACAATGATCTTAATTAAGTAACCATCATTCTATCTCTTGCCTTAGACACCAATCGATCAATCAGTTCAAATTGGTTCAGCCCATTGGTTTATGTCACCACAAATTGCAAATTGCTGACCAAATAATCGTGTATTCATGATACAACCCTACTCCAAGGATTTGCAATGATTAGAGATAATCACTACATATATCCATGAAAGCACATGCATGACTATCATATAGTGCTTATGATTATCTCATAATCTTTTATGTTCATGCTATAATTTTCGTCTGACCAGTATTGTCGAGTCTTTTTCTTGTGAGCCTCCCAATAGACTTGTAAATAACTTTTTGTTTGATATTCTTTGAGATCAAAACTTTTTGAAAGTTCTTCCTTTTCTTTGTCAGTTATTACAATATAGTCTTCTTCTTCCTTAGAGCAACTTACTTCATATATCTGAAAAGGGAGTACTACAGTTCCAATTTCTCTATTTTCAATACCACTAAAAATTTCAACCTTCAATATATCTTGAAATTAATTTTCTGCCTCATAGATGACTTCACTGACTACTGCTGGAAACATGTGTAGACTTGAAAAGGGATCTACATATACTATTTGAACCAATCCCTTATATAGAGCTTGAACTTCTTTTTTGGCAAAGGTATTAACAATGATAGGTACAATTTAGGATAATCCCATCCATTTATAAGAAACATATGTAGTCCTTCAAGTAACCTTTTAATTCATCAGGTTGAGTTGCTCTATGAAGAATATCATTAAGTAATTCAGAATTTAGGGCCTCTTGAGCTTTTTTTCAATAGTCAAATCTCTTTAGCTTAACCATTATTGGTGTTCTACTAGATCACAGATTTAATAGAGAGTAATCAATTCAGGAGTTATTTGTCTTGACTGTTCACCTACTAGTTTTATCTGCTCTCTTATCATCCTCAAAGATAATTCTTTTTTATTATATGATCAGCAAGGACTGTTAAGGCTTTTCGAAAGTCCTTCTTTTGGTTTAAAAGATGAGTTTTCCATACCTGATTCATTAGATTATATGATTCTGGTGATAGCCCTGGATTGTAAATAAATTTTTTTTCTTGAGAGTAGTGCTTCTAATTTGATTATTTCTTTCAAAATTTCTCTTCCTTTTTTTAATCTTTCTTACTGCCATTGTATGGTGCTCATTCCAAGCTGGTGGAATTTTTCTGAGTCTATCAATTAGGATTTTCTTATTTTTAGCAAGAGATTCATAAGGATCAGCAACATAATTCAGACACCCTAAAAATCTTTGTAATTGCCTTTTATCTTTAATTCATCTAAAAATTTATCAGCAAATTGAATGATTTTATTTATAGGAGAGATTTGATCAAATTTTATTTTGAAACCTAAGAATTGGATTTCGATTTGGAAGAGTTTTATCTTTTTTGCTGAAATTACTAGTCCATTTTGAATTATTACTTTATAAAGATATTCAGGTGTTTCTAGTGTTGATTTATATTTTCTGAGAATACAAGCACATCATCTACGTATACAATTATAAATTAGTATAAGGAGAAAATTTATTCATAATTTTTGAAATTCAGAAGGAGCATTTTTAAGTCCAAAAGACATTACATTCTATTCATATTAACCAAAGGATGTAGTAAAAGCAGTTTTATACCTATCTTCTTCTTTAATTTGTATCTGCCAAAATCCTGATTTCATATCAAATTTAGAGTATATCCTAGATCCTTGAATTCTTTTGATTAAATCTTGCTTATTGGGTATAGGAGATCTTATCTACTGTAAAACTTTATTTAGAGATTTGTAATTAATCACTAATCTAGGTACCCCTCTTTCCTTTCTATAGCATTTTCAACATAAAAGGCTGCACAACTCCATGGTGAAGAACTTTTCCTGATTAAGCCTTTCTCTAGTAGGATTTTAATTTCTTCTTTACAAATTTCTAAAAGCCTTTTATTCATCTAAATAGGTCTAGCTTTTGTAGGAATTTTTTCTTCATTAAAATCAGGAATATAAGGTAGGCTAATCTGATGCTTCTTTCTATACTAGAAGGCTGAAGGTAGTTCTGAACAAACATTTTTTTTAAATAAATTTTCTAATGCTAAACTTTTTTCTTGAAATTTTTTGCTAGATAGAGTTCTTTGAATCTTCATATTTTTAATTTCATAAAATATTTATCTAAAAATTTTCTTACCTTTAATGACCTTTTCTAATTGATTAAGAAAAGCTTCTTCTGTTTTTGAGCAAAATTTGAGTCTAACTTTTTTACCCTTTATGGATGAGGTAATTCCTCTTTTAGTAAATGGTTATATTAGGGTTAAAAAAGGATTTCCTAGAATTATGCACTGTGTAAGATTTTTTACAAGTAAAAATGGGGTTTGAATGCATGTTTTTCCCATACAAATGTGAACTTCAAGGATTTTATATTCTACTTTAAGTTCTCCTCCATTGGCTGTTTGGACTCTTTGTGTTGATTTTCAAAATATCTAGAGGGAACAAGTCCTTCTTTGATACAGTTTACATCAACTCCTAAATCAAGTAAAGCTATTTGTTTAAATTGAAATCCTTCTTTATTTTGAACAAAATCTCACAAAACTATTTTTATTTTATATATCTTTCAATTGATTCTACTCAGTCTTTTGAAATGATATCTAAAATATTTTGAGGTTCATTTATGCCAGAAGTCTCTTCAAAGAAACTTAGCTTTCTTTAAGTATGGCTATTCCTTTTTCATCGAAGCTTTCTCTCTTAATAGATCTTCAAGATGAGATTTTCTATTGAAAATTTTATCCTTCTCAGCTACTTTATCTTCTTGGTTTAAAAGAGTTTTTAATCTCTTTCTTTCATAGAAAAATTGATCACATCAGCTATAAATTGTTTATCTCTAACTAAAATCAGGATCATATCATTTTCATTTATAGAATATAGTTTGATAGAATCCTTTCTTTTTCTTCTTTAAGTATTTTTCTAGCTCTTTTGTCATAATTCCTTCTAGATTCATATTGATAACTTAATTCTTTCTATCTAAAACCTTTGTTGCTCATATTGATTTCTAGAAGTCGCTTTAAAACTTGGTCGAGGGATTTTGATTTGTAAATTATCAAGGCTAATTTCAAAGACCTTTTCCTTTTTTGACTATTCTTCTAGGAGATCAAGTATTGAAGATATCTCGATTAAATCCAAATGTTCTTCCTTAGTGATCTTCTTAATAATTTCATTTTTAATCGGTACCTTTGAATGACAGATACTTGGGCTCAACTTAGAGAATTCAGATATAAGACTCAGATTATCTTCAGTAATTAATTCAAGGTCAATATCAAGATTATGATCAACCTTAATAATTTCTTCAGAAAGATTTTCATTAATCAGAGTTTCATCAGATTCTTCAAATGGATCAATTTTAGTTTCAGTTTCAAGGAGATTGGGTATCGTTTCAACTTTTATGGAAAAGTCACCAATCTTTACTAATGAATTGTCATAATGATCCACATCAAATTTAGATTCTCTCTTATCCCTTAAAAAGCTATCAATCTGTGTTTCTATAAAATTAAGGAAATAATCCCTACAGTCTTGTTCTAAATCCTCAGAAATTTTATCATAAAGAGTTTCTTTATGATCCCTCAGTTATAATCTTCTGCAGACTAGTACTTGGTTTTAGCAGTTTGGTGTTTATTTCTTCATAGTAGTGACTGACTTACTAGGTTTTGGAGTAACCTTTAGATCTTCAGTAGAAATTCTAGCAAGTTTTTGGCATCTTGTCTTTTCCTTTTAGATGGAGATATCACCCAATTTTGAGAAAGAACCTTAATTTCAAACTCTTGATATTTAAGATTTATATTTTCAAGACCTCTAGGATAGTACTTTATAAACCAGTCAAAGAAAGGAATATTTCTTTCTTCAGTTCTCATTTGGGTAGACCATACTTCTCTTATGAAATTTTATTTTTTTATTATAGATTCTGTAAAACCATATTTTTCTCTTTTGATTTTTAATAGAATTAAAGTCTGCACTAAGTAATTCCCTATCTATCTAAAAATTTGGTATTCTTAAATATATATTATCTAAATATGTGTCAAATATATCTTTAACTACTAATCTAGCTATTCGCTTTACATCTATTTTATGTTACCTAGATGGTCAAAAGAAGTTTTAATTTAAGTTCTATACTATAATCATCTAACCTATCTTCTAACTCCTCAATAGTTATAGTTTTCTATTCATTTTGCTTTGTCTAGATATTTTTATAACAGGATTATTTATAATGCGAATAACTATCAGATCTGAATCAGTTAAATTTCTCACCCATTTCAAATTTCAGTGGTTCGGTAAGAAATCTAAGGATACTAGCCCTAGAGATTACACCAACAATCTATTTGCGACTTACCACCCTAAACACCTTCTCCGGCTAACATGGGATTTACATACTGATAAATTAGTTCAAAACCAAAGAAAATCGCTAGATCAAAACCAAAGAGAATTAGTTCAAAAGACATCAAAACTTTATAAACAAGGATTACATACTGATAAATTTTTATCCTAGAAAATCTAAGACATGCCTACATTCCTCATCATCTAGAAGCTACAAACTAGGGAAGTCACGATTGGTCTCAAAAAATCCTTGCATATCACATGAGTACATCATATGTGAATGAAGTATGGATGTTCAGCTAAATTACAACTATACTTACCATGGCTTCATCCTTATGGCGAACTGACTCTTCTGGGCTTTCTTGTATGGAATCCAGAGTACTTGAAGGTAGTAGAATAAAGGGACTACATAGGAGATGGGAGCCCCAACTATCTGCTGTGTAACCCATCTCTTGATAGGATATGGGTCCACATGCTTCTGGGTACTGTCGAGCTATTGGCACTCATAAACTTAATAGATAGTATATTTGCCTCTACCTCATGAGTGCTCCCCTCTACATCCTTCCCCCTCCTTGCTCTTTAATGCTACCTACAGCTCAGAATAAACCTCTTCTACTCGACGACAATCTTCTAGAGCTCCATCTTCTCATCATGCTCTCGAGCCCTCCTCATCTTGGCCTCCACAAAGACATGCCGGTAATTATGCACAATCTATAGTTGAGGATAAATAGATAACAAATAGATGTGTTAGTGATAATTTTAAAAAAAAATCAATAACACGAGAGGTCAATATTGTGGTAGTGCTACATGCACTGTCAGGTCTACCCATTTTCCTAGCTGTCCTACTCGTTCCACCATCATCCCACTTTGTCTAGCAACTAGAATATCCCACCTCAAGGAGCAACACTTCATCCTTGAATCTACAAATGAAGACAAAATCATTAGTCCCCTAATCTTATAGAAGAAATAAACAATACCAAACATCAAAAGCAGTAATACATCTGAAAGAATAATACCCTACAAGCCAATCGCATGTATGATGCGATGGAGTATTTCTATATTTTATCTTCCAAACTCATATATTTGATATTAATTATCAATAATATTAGGTATTTATTTATTATATATGTTGCATCTTAATACTTATTTAATATTATAATGAACCCCATAGATTAGGACATGGTTTAGAGTCATGTGAGATCATGCCAGTGAGACCTAAATCCTTGATAGCCTTAATTTAAATATTTCAGTCATAGGATCATTAAGTCGGAGATCGATGATACCGATAAGACTAGCACATCCTATGTATACTCGATGGAGAGGGTGGTTGATTTTACAATCACTTGTGTAGTGACACTAATACGAGGATGTGGGTGCTCATTAGAGAATGAGTTCACTGAATTGACCAAATGAGAAAACATCTGATAGAGCCTTATATGCATGTCAGTTGATTATTTCTAGTGAGAGTAATGCAAGTGATCCTTAGACCTAAAATCATCATGGTACCTTATGTATATGAATCTATGTTTTAGTTCATTCCCTAACTTGACTCTTTGAGCCTTATGTGGAGTGTTCTGGATATGGTGGTGTATGGAGGTTGTGAGTGGTCAACAAGAATCGATCACTTCTTATAAGAAGAGAGAACATTCTATGTGATCTCATAGGTTGATGATTCAAGAAATCTTTGATCAAAGTAGGATGATAATTAGAAAGAGTTTCTAATGTATCATCAACTGAATCATCACTTTTTGATCGAGATATATATAGATGAGTGATTAGGCTTGATATGATTCCATACCCATAATTCATCTGGGATGTTATATGATCGAAGGATTGAATTACACGATAACTTGCCATTGTAAGATTTTTTGATATTTCTATCAAATTTTATATCTTCTGGATAGTCATGACATATTGCTAGACATCAATTTTGACTTGTGAATTCATAAGAATTAAAAGAGTTTATTCAAAATTAATTAAAAATATTCTGATTAATTGATGCATTTGGGCTAACCTAATCTAGTCAGATTGGTTTAGGTCATAAGCCTGAGTCCACTGCTGGCTAGACATGAAATCCAATGGATCACATACTTTGAGATTTGATCATAATCTGATCTAATTAGAATTTATTATAAATTCTATGGGTTAAATTAACATGCTGCCATATGTATAAACTCAACTTTCCAATTAGGTTTCGTTCAAAGTTGTTTGATCTAACCCTATCCTAATGCCTTGAACCTAATTGGATGAGGTTTGAACCTTTGGACATTTAGGTGGCTTGATTAATTAGTTTGAAAGAGTTTCATCCTAATCCAACCACCTCCTCACTTCTCCATGCCATTTATTCCACACCATTTAATGTTGTCGCCCATAATAAGTAGCACCCAGACGGAAGAGTCCTTCTGGGCTACTCCTCTTAACTCCCTAACTTAAATTCCCATGCTTTTCTTTATTCCACATACCATCAGATGATTTTTGAGAATGAGTGGGCACAGAAGTGAAAGAAGAGTGCCCTAAAAGTCAATCACAAGTATATTATGAAGAAATTTTTCTTTATAATTTTTCAACTCATGTAATGATATTTATTATTTGATAATAAAATGATGCATTAATTCATCATTTTAGCTGTATCTTATTATGTCTAAGATTATGATGAACTTCAAAGATTAGGACAATAATTTTAGGAGATATGAATGGGTTATGCTAGTGAGATCTAAAACTCTAAAATTCTAATCTTAAATATTTCTGATCATAGGAGCATTGAGTCGGGGATCAATATTCTGAAAAGACTGGCACATCCTATGTATGCTCGACGGAGAGAGTGACAGATCTCACTAGCTACTTGTGTAGGATACTAATACAAAGATGTGGATGCTTGTTTGGAAATGAAAGTTGTGCGAGTGATCCTTAGACCTGAGATCACCATGGAATCTTATGCATATGAACCCATATTTTGGTTCATACCCAGGCATAGCATTAAGATATATATAGGATGTTCTGGATATGGTGGAGTGTGTATGAAGGTTATGAGTAGGTCAACATGGAATCGATCACTCCTAGTAAGAGGAGATCGCATCCTATGTATTCTCATCCCTAAATGACTCAGAAAAAGTTTTTCGACCAAAAGCAGGAAGGAGATTAGAAAAAGTTTCTAATGCATCATCATCGGAGTCATCATTGGATGATCGAGAATGGATATGAATATGTGTTTGAGTTTGACATAATTCCATACTCATGAACATATTCAGAATGCAGAGATGATCGAAGGATTGAATTGCACAATAACTTGCCACTGAAGGACATATTTGATATTTTTATCAAATTTCATATCTTTTGGATAGTCATGATATATTACTAGACGTTAATGTTGACTTGTAGGTTTAATCAAATTAAAAATTAATTCGATCACCAATTAGAAAGGATTCTAATTGTTGAACTCAGGTTAGCTTGATTGGATCTAAATCGATTAGATTGAAATCTAATCAAATTCGATCAACTTACATCTGGACCTACTGCTAGCTAGATATGGAATACAATGGGTCACACACATATAAAAATTAGCTAAGGACCCTTTGATAAGGTTGATTAGAATTTTGGATCCAATCAGGGTTCTCGATAAGCATACTAGCATGTATGGAACCCTAGCTCCTTGGAGATCAATTTGGTCTCATACCTTGCTATTTTGCTAATCCAATTTGGTGAGCAATTGGATCAGGTTGTTCCACCTAGAAGCAATCCAAAAAAATGGTGCCACATCTCAAGTTAACGCTAAAAATGAAGAGTCCTCTTGGATGAGGACTCTTAGCACAATAAAGAATTTATGCACATGTTGGCATGAGCAGAAGGAAGAGTCCTGGCTTAGGACTCGGATACGTCTGGTAGCCCATATCATCTTCCATCCTCTGGTGCACATCTCAAAGTATGAGATGGATTTTTCTGCATTATATAAGGCGAAGAAAATTGAAAGAAGTGAAGCTCTCACATGCACGTGGTGAAGCCTCGTGAATCTTCACATTTTAAAGAGTCCTTCTACAGATAAAAATGTTTAAAATGGAATGCCACCTATTTGTTGTTATTGCACTTTTGATCAGTTATTTTATGGAGATTTATCTGGAATATTTTCAGATTCATCAGGAGATCAATCAGATGCCAAAACACCTCCTCACGTGTGCGCACGTAGTGATAAGTGATTGCGTGAAGAAATGCGAGGACCACATCCTTCTGTGGGATTTTTTGCTCTCTTATTAGGTGATCTAGAATTAGATTTGAATCCTCTTTTCACGTAGAAAATTGTAGATTTTCTAATTTGAGAAGGAATACAAAATATCCCTTCTTTAGTCGTGCGTGGGGTGAAGGTGCTGATCAACATATCAGGCAGAAGAGTCCTTCTATCTGAAGACTCTTATTTTTCTGATATGTAGATCAAATAAGACTTTTGGATGGGGTGTGTCCTTGCATTTGGGTGTCCCTCTAGCACCTATAAAGGCCTTGCACGCTAGGTGTCCGAGGCATTTAGAAACTTTCCATTCTCTCCCATATACTTCTCCCTTCTTTCTTACAACCCATTTTAGTTTTAGGACTAGGCTTTGAGATTTAACACAAAGCCTAATTTGGTCCAGACAAGGGTTAGGAAGGTCCTAAAGAAGGAGATTCAGAAGTTTGAAGAAAGTTCTAAGAGGGTTGAGTCAAGTTCTTAAAGAACTTGACTGATACGAGGCTAGTCGAGTTTTAGGGGCTAGAACTTTAGAAGCAAGGTGAAGGAGGAGCGCTATTTTTGGTTCAATTTTCATGTGGATCACCATTGAAGGGCAGACACTTGGATGCCTTATGAAAATTTGGATTAGCACTATAGGTATTCTTCCCATCCAAGTTTAATTAATTGTACTTTGATTGTTATAGTCAAGAGTTTCTAGACATTAGGATTCCTAGTGCATCAGGTATTTTGAATGAAAATTTTAACACCTAGCCCTTCTGCTGCACCACCGGAACCCAACAGTGGTATCAGAGCCTACCTTGATTTATATAATCAAAGGTTAAATATTATCTTGATTATGATCAGGCTTGGGTTTTTGGTTTGGTTCAAGTTGGATCAATGGTTGAACCCAATTGGACATCCAAACCCTAGCATGTCTTAGAGATATATTTTAGATACATACATGATGTATGTATAGAATTTTTTTACTAGCCTAGTACTCGAATTGGGGTTCATCATCAGGCCGTCGGTCATAAGAGCAAGTAGGGTTCAAAGATCCTCTCTTTCCATTCCGTGGGGTACTCTTATGATGTGTAGGGGTGCCACTATGATGTCCCAAAAAGAACTGTAAAAAGAGTATTTTATATTGATGCATGTTATTAGTACTTCATGCATATGATATGCTTAAGTTGCAATGTTATAATCATGATGTATGATTATGATTTCATATCTTAGAGATATGATTAGATGTCATAATTAGTTGTTATGTTTATAAAGATACAACTATAATAGTGCATCATTATGATTGGTTGAATTAGGATGTGTATGAGACCATTAAAGCCCTCACAAAAATCATATTAAGTCATAGTGTTGTGAACCAGTAGCTGACCTATTTTTGAATCATTTAATCAATTGGTGTCTAAAGAGTATTTCAAGTGCGGTGGTTCTTTAATTGGTTCCGTTTGTTGGCCTGGCCAATTTTATTGGTGTTTAAGAAAGCAACGGGGGATCCCCACCAATCTTAATACTTTTCTGATCAATTAGATTAGTTCAAATCTTGAATAAAGGTTGCTCAGTGTTTTGAATACTACATATGCCTTCCTTCATGCCAAGTCAATACCCTGTCAAAAATCATGGTAGATTTGTTATGATATCTATAATGCGTGCTCTGAGAATTGATGTAGAGTTATCTTGGTACATATTATATGCTTTATGACATATTTGGATATGTTGGTTGTTGTGATATCCACAAGGATAGCATTTTAAGGTTGAC
>KE508882.1:12059-23127 GCA_000441515.1 Elaeis oleifera | reverse complement strand
ATTAAGCATCCAACTATTGGAGGCCATTAAATCATATTCAATTAGATTTAAATCAAGTGTAGAAATTGATCAATGCTTATAAATAAGCAAACCAACTACAAGAGAATTTGAGTTCATCCAGGTGCTAGTAAGGTTAACATGAACCCATAGAATTTTCTAAATCCATATTAATTGGTGCTTCATAAGCCCAACTATAATTAATCAAGGCCTTCTCCCCTTATGTGTAATCCTATAGGTTCAATTCTATCTAGTAGTGAGGTGTACCATGATCTTTATCATAGGTATCAGTGAAATCTCTTTTAGTGGATCGAAACAGTTTCACTCTAACTCGATAAAGATCATTGATCCAAAATGATCCTATTGAGCTTTCACAATCCACTAGTGACATCTAGTAATATGTAGTGGCAATCTAGCAGAATCAAAATAGAACCTCTAGATATAGTTAATGTATGATGTAGCCCCTCTATCGTAAGTCCTGATTAGATGGCAGGTTATGGATAAATTATCAAATCTCATCATCAGTCATATGATAGATCCAATCAGCTCAAGTCTATTAGTGATTCTAAATAAAAAAATTTCATCAATTACACTACTATGGCCATAGACTTACAGACTCAGCTTCTCAAATCTTATAGGACTACTCTCTATCAAGATCGATAGATCCCATCCAGATGCACACGTTGCTCTCACAGCTCAACCAACTGAAGCCAATATTCACTACAAAATTTGTAATCGAATCAATGCTTATGTGTTGTCAAACTACATCAGTCTTACTATGAGTAACTGTAACACCGCAGGTCAAAAATCAGTTACACAACTATAGCATTGAGATGATCACTGACGATTGGATAAAATTCATGTGATCTCTCATATGATCACGCTTAGTACTAGTTATTCTCTAACAACTATCCGTACTTATCACTCAGTGTCTTTACACCGTAGACTAGAGACTCATCTACCTCGAAAGAAGTAAATCGTACGTCGATCTATCTGTATCGATCACCATCCTCATGACTATCCTATGATTGAAAGCAATTTAGGAATCGATCATACATGGCTCTAATTCTCAATATTTGAGAATATATATCGTAACATCAATTCCAACGATGATTCAAAGATACATAACACTTGAATAAAAAAATTTATCTTTATTAATTAAATCAAAGAATGAACAATATATCAGTCAATAATTGACTTCTAGGACATACATCTAATAATTTTTACTTGGACTAAAGTCAATTCGTCATTAATCTAAGCCCCATCTTCTCAAGATGAGCTTTGATTTTAGACTGGCTCAACTATTTTATCGGTGGGTTTGCCACATTATCTGTGGAGTCTACTCTTCACACCTCTATTTATTTCTACTCGAGGTAGTCACATATACCACTGATCTATGTGTTAAATTTTGGTAAGACCTGGCTCCTTAGAAAGGACTATAGGGCTATTGTCTTTGCAGTATGGTGTTATGGCATCTGATGGCATGACACCCAATTTTGCAACTAACAAAAAATCAAAATGCATCCTACACATCTACAGCGTACTCAGCCTCCATTGATTAGCTACTTTAGAACCCTTCCAATATATCGAACCAATGATTCAGGCGCTCCTCCAAAGATCAAGAATAAATCCTTAGTCCTTCGTAAGTACTTAAAGATATTCTTCACAGCTATCCAGTGCTCCTCGTCTGGATTCAACTGATACCTACTCTTAACACTCACAGTAAGGATAATATCAGATCGAGTACATAGCATGACGTACATAAGGCTCCCTTCATCAAGCATAAGAGATCCTACTCATACACTCGATCTCCTCAGAAATGATCGGACACATCGTCTTGGAGAGTCGAATACCATATCTAAGGGTAACAAATCTTTTTGGAGTTTTCATGTTGAACTGTTTCAGCACTTTCTCTATGTACAACTTTTGTAATAGGTCAAGCATCCTTCTAGATCTATCTCTATAGATCTTTATCCTAAGGATATAAGATGCTTACCCTAAGTCTTTCATAAAAATTTTTTAGACAATCAAGCTTTGACTGAGGTCAACATGGGAATATCATTTTAATGAGGAGGATATCATCCACGTACAATACGAGGAAGACAAGTGCGCTCCCACTGATCTTTTATAAACATAATTTTTTTTATTTTTGATGAAATCAAACAATTTGATTGCATCATCGAAACGAAGATTCTACCTCTGAGAGGTCTACTTTAGTCCATAGATGGACTTTGTAGCTTGCAGACTCGGTGATCACAATCACCTGACGTGAAATCCAGAGGCTGCTCTATATAGATATCTTCCTCAAGATATCTATTTAGGAAAGCAGTTTTCACATCTATCTATCAGATTTCATAATCATAGTAAGCTACAACAGCAAGCAATGTGTCGATGAATTTCAGCATGGCTATAGGTGAAAAGGTGTTATGATAGTTAATACCTTCGTACTGACTATAATTCTTCACCACCAGCCTTATCTTATAGGTCTCTACCTTGCCATCAGCACCTATTTCTTTTTTAGATCCATTTATACCTAATGGAATAATTTTTTAGGTAGATCCACTAAGGTCCATACCTAGTTTGAGTGCATTGAGTCAATTTTTGATTTCATTGTATGTAACTATTTTTGAAATTGATGTTAGACATCGCTTCGCCAAAAGTACTAGGATCATCACCATGACCTCCATCTCTTATAAGGAATAATTCCTCTACATCCTCTTTCAGCATACTCATATATCTTTTAGGAGGTGGAAGATTCTTCCTGATCTATGAGGTGGAGGTGGAACATTAACTACGAGCTCATCAGGAATGGGTTCGTGAGGATCTATAGCTCGTTGCTCTTCAGAGATATTCTCGTCGAGCTCAACTAACCTTCCACTACCACCATCCTGGATAAACTATTTTTTAGAAACGTGATATTGTGACTCATAATCATATTATGATCATGTGAAAAGTAAAATAGTACCTCATAAATTTTTTGAAATACTTTATAAATCAAGCTACAATAGATCTATCATCTAGCTTGTTAGCTTTCTGTCTCTTGATATAGGCTGGATATCTCCAAGTCTAAATATAACTCAAACTCAACCTCTTACTATGTTATATATCATATGATGTGGCAGGAATAGATTTAGAAGAAATCTTATTTAAATATGCATCATGGTAGATAAGGCATGTCTCCAAAGAAATATGGATAAATCAGTGAAGTTCATCATGGATCGGACCATATCTAATAGGATCTTATTCACCTTTCAGATATCTCGTTGAGTTAAGGTATGTTGGGAGGAGTCCATTGAGAGACTATGCTATTTTCTTAAGATATTTCAGAAATTCAGTACTTAGGTATTCTCCTCCTCGATTAGATCGAAGGACTTTGATGGGTTTACCTGTTTGCTTCTCTACCTCATGCTTAAATTTTTTGAATCTTTCAAAGGTTTTAGACTTGTGTTTCATGAGAAATATATTTTCATACCGTGACAGATCATCAGTTAAGATAATGAAGTAGCTATAACCATCTCTGATCTGCATATCAAATGAGCCATACACGTCGGTGTGTACTAGGACTAGTAACTCAGTGCCCTTTCTCCTTATCCCACAAAGGATAACCTAGCTATTTTTTCTCGAAGGCATGATTCACAGATCGAAATTAAATCAAATTTAACCAAATCTAGGATCCCATTTCTTTCTAGTCTATTTATCCTGCTCTCTCCAATATGGTCAAGCCTATGGTGCCACAAGTATTTATGGTTAAACTCATCTCTAGATCTCTTTTGGCCTACAGCACTCACTACTTACTCATTAAGATTCACATTAGCATCAACATGCAAGTGATAAAGACTATCAATCAAAAGATCAGATGCAATCAATTTATTTCATAAATAAATAGAAGAATAGTCTTTATTAAATTAAAAATAAATCCATCCTGTGCTAGTACAGAAATCGAAATCAAATTTCAACTAGCTACAGAAATAAAATTAATTTTTAAATATAATCTAAAGCCTGATAGTAATCGAAGATGATAGATTCTAACGACTTCTGTAGTAATTTTTACTCCATTACCGATCTGAAGGATCATGTCACTTTGCCTCAACCTCCTACTTCCTATTAGATCCTGCATTGAAGTACATATATGTGCACTCGAACCAAAGTCCAATATCCAACTAGAAGTAAAAGAAATCGTTAGGTTAGATTCTATTATGAGCATGCCTTCACAAGATATTTCACCCCTTTCTTTAGGCTCTTCAGGATAGAGTACCTTGAAACTTTCAAGGTATCCTCAGCAGTAACCAATATATTAACCAACTCGGATAAGTTGCAGTCCAATTTGTTCATATAGTAGTTTATAATAAATTATCCAAATAAACTAATCAGGGATTAGATGATCAAATTCATCTTTAACTCCCTCTATATAGTAAGCTCGAGCTTTTCAAGCTCCTCAAGGTCCTTGATCATTGTCATACAATGATTGTGAATTGACTGCCCCTCGCGCATCTTCATATTGAACAATCGTTTAGATAATTCGAAGCATGTGGTCTAGCTCTATTCACCGTATAACTCTTGTAGGTGAGTGATTATGGCATGGACAATGGGTATGTGCTCATGCTGGCTCTATAACTCATTTGACATAAAAGCCAGCATATAGCACTTCACCCTATGGTCATCGTCTGTCCACTTGCCCAGAGAAACTCTTTACTCTACCGTAGGATAGGTTGGTAAAGCTGGGGCATCCTGGTCGAGTACATACCCAATCTTCTCAGATGTCAGGACTATCCTGAGGTTTCTGAGCTAGTCCTTAAAATTTATACCAGTCAAACGATTGGTTTCAAGGATGCAGACTAGTGGGTTAGAGGCCAACATTATTTGTCTACAAGAGTAGAGATTCTAGTTAGACATTTGTACTTAAATTTATATTTACTCTAAAAATTTTTAGATGCAAATAGACTCTTACTATTTTTTCGAATTTCGACACTCCTCAAGTGGAAAGTGAAAATTCGATGCAACCAATACAAGATTTCTAGTGAGTACTGTGGTCCCACCGATATCGTACACCTCATCTAACAGTTATTGATGATACACACACCGATGCAAAGGTAACTTTTTATCCAGATGCTTCTCTAAGTATATTGTAGCGACTTGATCTCTAAGTCATGAGAGCTCAAATAGTACATATTGTCCCACTTCTTAGTTAACCAAACCCACCATTTACGAGCAGGTGTGAAGCCATCACTGAGTCTCTCAGATAACACATATTGGGTCCAATCTTCACCATGGAGCAACTCTTTGCTAGTAGAGTGGTTGCATGTTCCGATGTAATTGAACCATAGTAACCAGTTGAGAACAGTCAATGCCAGTACCACGTCCGTACTTCTACAACAGTGAAAGATCATAAGGCTTAATATTGATTAGGAAGATTTAGGTCATGTCTCATCTAATTAGTCATCACATGATCGATCTAACTGGCATGGACTAAATCAAAACGTCTTAGCAACTAATGAACCCAATCATCCAATTGGTCAGATAAATAAAATCGGTGAGAGGGTATGCCATTAACTCACCGTAGACTTGATTGTCTAGATAAATAGCCTCCCAATTAAAACCATCAATCGAAATTTGCCTTAGACACTAAATGATTTATTGATTTTATTTAGTCAGCTTAGGAGAATTGAGTTCAAGCCATGAGGCCAAATTAGATCCTTAAGTTGACTCGATTCTATATATGGGGTTCAATCGACTCAATCTATAACATTTGTAAAATCATAAGCTCAATTGATTTAATCTAAATCAATGCTTGACTTAGTTTAATCAATAGCTACATCAATTTCGATCCAATATGATTTAATCATAACCTAAGATGCAATCCAATTACATAACCTAATGTAAAACTATCCATGTCCAATAATTCATGCACACACTAATTTCAGATCATAAAATAATTTTAGATCTAAATTTATTGCATAAAAAAAATTTTGATTCTCAAAACACTTTCAGAACATACATGCAATTATATATTATATATATGAAAAATTTAATTTTTTTAGAAATTAATTTTAAATCCCAATATACCATCATATATTTATGCAAAAAAATTTAGATCGTAGAAATTTAATTTCTAACCTACGTATGCTTTCATATATCTCATATATAATTAAAAATCAGAACTAAAATACTTTTCAGATCTGAACATAAATGTAAACATCTCATGTATGATCTAAAATCAGAATTTTAAAAATAGTTTTAAAATTTTATGCTACTTTCATACATATAAACCTGTGGTTCTGATATCACTGTTGGATTTTCTACAGGTGCTAGTGCATGTGGATTTCAAAATTTTTTTAAATCTAAAACACAGTGAAAAAATTAGATTGAAATATTTTAATCTAAGTATAAATTCATCATATAAAGTACCTACGGATCTAGTTTATATAATAAATTAACATAAACTGATTTTAGGATGAATGAAGAAAGCTTGTAATCAATTCACATACCTGAATCGCTTTCTCTTTTGCCTCAAACATGCAACTAGGGTTGTATCCAATTCAATCCCTAGATCTAGGGTTGATCAAGCTCTGAATCAGCAGCACAAGCATCCTGCCTCTATGGATATCCACAAGGCTGACCTCAATTATTTTTCTTGGATCCTGCTTGCTTGAACTGAAAGCCTGAATAGGCTTGAACCCAGCCTGGATAGGGATCAACTTGTGAACCATTTTGATCTTTCTTTTTGATTCTTGAAGAAATCAAGAACCTTTCTTGATCCCTTAACTAATCAAGAAGAATAACAAACAAGAAGTGATTGTAACTAACTCCCAACAAACTTGAGAGGAAAGGATGAAACCACCAATAACTTGACGCCAACACTTGACACCAAAGAAAGCAAGCCGCCCACTTCTCTCTAAGATCCAAAAAGGGGACACCTAGAGAGAGAGGGCATGGGCTAGAGAGAGAGGAGAGGGGGCATGGGCACAATAATAGGTGGTGGTAGGGATGGAAGATCATGAGAGATTATGTGAGAAGTAGAGCTAAAGTCCTTTAAATAGATATCTAATGGTATCCTAATCAAATTAGGATCCCTCCTCCTAATCATATTAGAAATCCTAGCTATAATATACTTGGACCAAATAAATGGGGTGCCACCCATTATTCACCCATGCACACACCCAGTGCTAGGCATCCCATCATATGGGATCCAATTAAATGCTCACAAATCAGCCCATATGATTTCATAAATTCACTTCAAAGATTTTTGATCAAATCAAGATGAATAAAATCAAGAAACTCTTTCTTGATTTAATCCAAGCCATAAACTAAGAATCCAACCATTGGAGGCCATTGAATCATATTCAATTAGGTTCAAATCAAATGTAGGAATTGGCTAATATTTATCATATAAGCAAACCAACTACAAGAGAAATTGGGTTCACCCAGGTGCTGACAATGTTAACATGAATCCAATAGAATTTCTCTAAATTCATATTAACTAATACTTCATAAGCCCAACTATAACTAATCAAGGCCTTCTCCCTTTATGTGTGACCCCATAGATTTAATTCTATCTGGTAGTGATATATACCATGATTTCTATCATAGGTATCACTGAAATCTCTTTCAGTGGGTCGGAACAGTTCCACTCTAATTGGATATGGATCATTGATCGAAAATGATCCTATTGAGCTCTCACAATCCGCTAGTGATATCTAGCAATATGTAGCACCAATCCAACGAACCAAAATAGAACCTCTAGATGTAGTTAATATATGATACAGTCCCTCTATCATGAGTTCTGACTAAATGCAGGTCATGGATAAATCGTCAAACCTCATCATCAGTTATATGATAGATTCGATCAGCTCAAGTCCATTATTGATTTCAAATGAAAATTCTTTTCTATTAATCACACTACTATAGCCATAGACTTGTGGACTCAGCTTCTCAAATCTAATAGGACTACTTTCTCTATCAAGGTCGATAGATTCCATCTAGATGCACACATTGCTCCCACAGCTTAACCAACTAAAGCCAACATCTACTATAAAACTCATAATCAAATTAATACTTATGTGTAGTCAAACTACAGCAGTCTTACTATGAGCAACTGTAACACCGCAGGTCAAAGAATCAGTCACATAACTACAGCATCGAGATGATCACTAACGATTGGATAGAATCCATGTGATCTCTCGTATGGTCACGCTCAGTACTTGTTGTTCTCTAACAACTATCTGCACTTGACATTCAGTATCTCTACATCGTAGACTAGAAATTCATTTATCCCGAAGAAAGTGAACCGTACGTCGATCTATCTGAATCGATCACCATCCCTATAACTATCCTATGACTGAAGGCAATTTAGGAATCGATCATACATAACTCTAATTCTCAATATTTGAGAATATGTATCATAACATCAATTTCAAAGATGATTCAAGGATACATAACACTTGAATGAAAAAAAACTTACTCTTCATTGATTAAATCAATAGTTTAAAATATAAATTTATGTAATAAAATGAACAATGTGTCAGCCAACAATTAGCTTCTAGGACATACATCTAATAGATGCTTGGGGAGTAGATATGATGCCTCATTTAGCACCAAATCACTATAAAATATTGTGTTTGTATATATCTTTTTTGCTTTCATATTGCTCATCCCTACATCTACATATTTTAGCTTTTAGTTCATTTCTTCCACTATACTTTCACTTGCAAAATTTATATTGCAGCTTGTAAAAATCTTTAAATTTAAAAAAACCAATTCACCATCCCTTTCTTAGGTTGTTTATTTGCACAACATCATTAGAGCAATGTGAGGTATGCGATGCCTCCTATTTCTGTACAACTTCATGATGCTGGATTTCTCTCTTCCGAAGTGGGTCAAGGTCTCTTCCTTTAGCACCAAACTGCTGCTACAAAACTTTGAGATCATGTTGAGGTTGGTAAGGTTAAGGTAAGATGAAGGTTAATAATCTCCCAATGTGCCACCTGGACTTGAGGATGTGGCTGTTACCACTCCTCGGTAATGTGAAACAAAATCCTCATGTTGAAATTTTTCTGACAAGGGATTCTCCAATGCTTAAGTCAGTTGAAATTTAGTGAATAGTGTAAGAGAGAAAGAGAGTTGAGTGAGAATGAAGTATGTAGAATGACTTACCTAAGAGTCTCTTGTTCCTCCTATTTATATGGGAGTTCAGTAACCACTATTGAGATGAGTGGGACATGCAGTAATTGCATAATAATAGCTAGTTCATAATTAAGTGGGTCATAACATCTATCCATGTGCTATCACAATTGCGACTACTTTATTCATACGATAAGGCTGTGGGTGCAATTGCTACTGATATTCTCAAACTAGCATTATCGTAACTTCATATCATCTATGTCGGAGCTGACAAGGTCAAACATGCTGAGATGATTCCACTTTAGTCATGATTGAGGTCAGTTGAAATATCCTCCACATCACCTTCCACTTACGTGACAAATAAAATCAGGGCATGGACCTCCACCACCATACTTCATGATCTTCAAGCAAGCCTTTGCGAAGCAAACAGCCATAGAGGAGGTGGTGTTGCATTCAAGGCAAGCTATGCGGGCTGATGAAGAGAAGAATTACGTTATTACATCTCCGAGGATCGGTATCCACTAGATCCCCAAGCAATTACATCCAAGAAGCTGGAGGTGACTCCTCAAACTATGAAGTCCTAGAGGAGTCTACCCACCATTTCTGTATTGGACTATGGTCCTATACATAAATGGAATGAGCCCTTCCATTATTCTAGCAGAAGGCTGCACTTTAGAAAGATAAGAAACTTTTTGTTCCTAGACTTTCTTACAGAGAAAGGAGTGGTTGGCTGAAAATTTTGGAGTATGAGAGAGGCTTGTGCTGAAGGCTTAAGAGGAGGCTTGAGGTTGGATGACATGGAACTACGGGGTGTGATCCAAATTAAAGATGCGCAGTTGGTCAGGAAGGGCAATGCAATACTTACACCATATATCTGATGTGCGATATCTTTCTTGCTCCTAACATCTCACCAAATCCAATGTGTAGTAGCTGATGGAAACTTTGGCCATTTTGGAAAGAGCTTCATCTCACCATATCTCCTTTATTCCACCAAAATGCCTCTCTTCTTCTAATCCAGCCAACAACACTATTGTTGGTATTTTATGCCTAGACTTATCTCATATGATAATTATATTAAAGGGAAGAAAGCCTATTCTATCAGAGAACACAGCGGATAGCCAGAGTGCATTTAAAAATTTCTATAACAACTTAATAATGATCAGATCTTTATCTAATTCATAGAAAAATTTGAATCAAATCTCAAAAATTCTCATGTAGGTCTGAATCTACAAATCCTCTACTTCGCACGCATGTCAAACTTCGCAGGAAAGCGGGATGAAGCCTCTGATTGAAGCATCTTCGCAAGGCAACAAAGGGAGGAGAGAGAGCCTCTGGTGTGATGCCTCACCCCAGCAAGAGGGATGCCCAAGAGGGCCTTCACGCCGTGGGAAGGTGGGATGCCCAAAGGAAGACGCCAAGGAACAAGGTGATGCCCACTCTATCTTCACGCCTCCTCTCTCTCTTTCTCTTTTTAGCACACAATCTAATTGTTATGCCATGATAATTAGAGATCCTTCCTATTTATAGATAATTTTTTATAATCCATAAAATTAAGATTTTTAATTCAAAAAGATTTTAAATTAATTCATATCTTATTAAAGAAGGAGTCCTAAGGGAGAAAAGATTGGCGCCTAACTAGGAGCCCACATGCACCCATGCCTACACCCAAGGATGGGGTGGCAACAACCAGCACCCCATCAACCCTTGGTCAGCCATGAGGAGAGAGAGTCTCAGTAAAAATAGACTTTAAGGATCTAATCTAAATATGGATAAATTCGAATCTGATTTGAAATAATTTTGAATAGGCTATCAATCCTAAAGTATTCAGGATTTAGGATCAAGTTTAATTTGAATTTATGAACCCAATTAAATCTAATTAAATTAGATCTATTCTAAAATTAATTAACACTTAAATTCAATCTCTTATAGATTTTTGGATCAAAAATCAAATCTC
>KE508881.1:27815-40253 GCA_000441515.1 Elaeis oleifera | reverse complement strand
CCCAATTGATTTGGATTAGATCCAATTAGGTTCAAGAAATCGTGCTAGCACACGATTGAGCCTAACTTTCTCCTCGTGTAATCTTTTCTGTCTTTACTGAGCCAAATGTGATTTGACTCATCCAGAGAATCTTAAAAAGATTTTATCAGTCTAAATGAAGCTTGTCCAGCTCAGAAAAGGCTTGTCTTAATTCATGAGATGAATTTAAGACAACACCTGCTAATTCCTGACACCTGCCATTTTCATTTTAGGATATCTGTCAAAAGTTGACATATGGGTCTTAAACTGAAGAGGACTCATTGAAGAATTTTTGTGGAGTGTCCACATGTCAAACCACATCCAAATTGGATGCCATAATCAGATTATGGCATAAGCCCAATTGGATTAAGTGGGCACCCCAAGTGGATAAGGTTGGAGAGCCTTGATGAGGTTGAACTCTTTGGCGCCAACCTCTCTTTGTCCTTATCCAGTGTTGGTGCCAACTTTGAGATAGAGGCTTGGGTGTTTATCTAATATGATCAGATAACATCAAGTAATCAATCAAATTTTTTAAATTTAATGGAATTATTTAATTGGTTGAATGATGTGGCACTGCGCAGCATACAGGGTCTATATAAACTCTTCTGCACCTAGGGTTTTGTAGGCTGAAATTGTTTTAAGCACAAAACCCAATAGATACTGCCCCTCCCCTCTTCTCCACATCCTCCCTGCTCTCCTATCTCCCCTCTTCATGTCCAAGGAGTTGGACATTCATCTAGTGCAAGAAAAAGGCGTGGTGACGCCTGGAACAGGAAGGCTGCAGGACATCTTCGACAGACTGCTGCTCCAACTTCAGAAGGAGTTCTGAAGTACTTTCAAATCAGATAGAGATATGATTTTTGAAGCGTAGATTCATGAGGAGAAGATGTTTAGGTTCTGCCCAAGTGGATACCGGTAGAGGCCAGGCGCTTGCGTGGCTATTTTTGAACCTCGGGCATTGCTGCGATCATCTACAGGGTAATCAGATTACCCTTGAGGTATTTCTTCTTTCATCATAGTTTTAGATTTAATTTTAAATTTAAATATCAGATAATAAGATTAGATCTAGAGATTTAGATCTGAAATAAATGTAGGATAAAATTTTAAATTTATTTTGCTCCAGATTTGATGAAATCTAGAAGATCCTACCGGGAAAAGCGATTTTCCTCCTTCAATAAAGGAGGTGCTTAAAAGGTTCAGCGAGGGACTTCTACCCTTTACGTAAAGCATCTATCTCTCCAAAAAGATATGTCTAAATACATTCATGGAGATTTAGCTCATGAGCTAGATCTCTTATGCTTTGGCTATAGAAAGCCTCATGAATGCCATATAATGTACTTGACTTGATCTTGCTGTGAGTGTCACAAGCAAAAATCTGTCGAATTTAGGTGTACGATATTGGATAGCTGTGAAAAATATCCTTCAGTACTTGAGAAGCACTAAAATTTGTTCTTAGTTTTTTTAAAAAAAATTGAGTTGCGGGGTTTATGGGTACACATGTCCAGATTTTGTGCCTGACACTGATGGTAGAGAGTCTACATCAGGATATATGCAATATGAGATTTGATAGATTGGAAGAGTTTCAAATAACCAATCATTGCAACAAGCTGAGTTAGTCATCATTTTTAAAGGTGCTAGATAAGATCTTCTGATCCAAGTATCTTTGTTACAATTGATGACATGAGATGTCATCATAGTGACAATATTGACACCATAGCCCTTAACTAAAGGAGCCTTGGTCTCACCAGAATACCCAACACATAGAAAAGAGGACTTTTAATAATACGCATCTTCCTCGATATGGAAGATGTCAAGATGAAGAGAGTAGACCCCATGAAAATGTGGTGGACCCATTGACTAAACCATTTTGCCACTAAAGATTCAAGTCCATCTTGAGAAGATGGGACTTGAGTTTGCAAAAGAGTGACTTTAGGTCAAGTAGAAGATTGTTAGATGTGTGATCTGAAAATTAATTATTGGCTGACACATTATAATTTTTCAGATATAAGTTTGTACTTGATTTATTCAATTAAAATTATGGATAATTATTTCTATTCTAGAGTAATATGTCCTAGAATCATCCAAGGAGTTAATGATCAATGACACATATTCTGAAAAGTTAAAAATTTAAGACATAAGTTATTATAGATTAATCCCTAAACTACTCCTAGTCAATGATCATCATAGGGATGGTGATTGATCCGACTAGATTGGTGCACGAATCGCTTTCTTTTGGATGGATAGGTCTTGAGTCTACAGCATAGGGACACTGAAGCAAAAGTACAGGTGGTTGTCAGAGAATAATGATACTAAGTATGATCAAGAACGAGAAGTCACATGGATGCCTACTCACTCGTCAATAACTTCTCGATGCTATAGTTGTATCAGTGGTTCTTTGACCTGCGGTGCCTCGACTACTCACAGTGGGGTTGCTGTAGTTTAACTTCACATAAACATGGTCTCTAGCCATTCTAGTCCTTATAATAGATATTGGGTGTAGTAGGTTCATTGTAGGAGTAGGAATGCACTTATAGGAGATCTATCGATCTTAATAATTGAGGAGTAGTCCTATGCAATCTAAGAGGTAGAGTCCATAAATCTGTGACCACAGCAGCATGATTATGGAAAGGAGTTTTCATGAGATTCATGATTGAATTCAAGCTAATTAAGTCTGGCATATGACGGATGCTTAGAGTTTGATGAAGTTTCATGACTTGCATCCTATCAAGACTCTCGATAGAAGAATTTGATTACACGATAACTACACCTAGAGGTTCATCCCTTCAGTTCTGCTGGCTTACCCCTACATATTACTTGATATCACTGGTAGATTGTAAGAGCTCACTAGGATCATTCTGGATCGATGATCCTTGATGGATGCGAGTTAGAATTATTCCAGCTCATTGAAAGGAGTTTTAATGATACTATGATGGAGATCATCATGTATCTCACTACCAGATAGAATTAAATCTATGAGGTCACACAATAAGAGATTTAATCTTAGATTGATCTAATTGAACTTCTGAAGTCACAATTGGATTAGGATTTGATAAAATCCTATTAGGTTTAGGCACACCATGCTAGCACATGGTTAAACCCAAATTCTTTTCTGAATTTGATTCCTTATTGGATAAGGTTTAGATCAAGTCAATTGCCTTAGTCCTAACCTAATCCATTTGGATTTAGGGGGCATCACATTTAGCACCTCAATAGGATTGGGTCTAGCCAATTAGTTGGTTCATTTCATCTTTTCTCCCATGATTTGGCACAAATTTTATGGAAGGGGCACATGCCAACTTTGAATGAGATCAAGAGGGGCACGCGTCTTGGCATGTTCCAGGTGTGCTCTGAAGGAACATGCGATAGTACTATGCATGCAATTTCAAAATTTATATAGTAAATAATAAGATTAAATAATTTAATCTAAATTACATGCACAAGATCTAATCTAAACTATCATGTCAAGACCTATGATATGAATAACATACACTTTAGATCTGAAATTGAAAACTTGCAACGATCTAATCGATGCTGCCATGAAGATCTAACCATTAGATCCAACATACAAAATCAAGAAAGTTTAGAAACCATTACTAAATTGAAGTCTCTTGATCTCTTCTAGTCCAACGCTTGGAGAGGCTCTTCTTCAGGTTGCTTGCCGCCAAACAAAGTCATCTGGCCTCTACAGAAAGTCTACGTAAAGACCGACGTAGATCAGAGTCCTTGAAAGTGCTAGCTTGCAAGGAAACTTGGAGGCTGATTTCTTTCTTCTTCTTCAAGGGCCTTGGATGCTCCAAAGGATGAAGAGATCTGGAGGAGGAAGAGAGGAAAAGGAGGAGGAGCTTTGGAAAATTAAAAACTAGTAAAGGGAACCAATATGTAATGCCAAAAGAGGAGCCACCTTTTTATAGGCACGTGCTAAGGTTTTGATCCAAGGGAGAGGGCGCCAAAGAGTCCACGCCAAACCAAATTTTGGGCATCCCAAAATTTTCAAAAATTACTGGTTGGCATAAGGAGGATATTTTCTATCTAACATACCCAAAAATACTTCAAGAAAATTAAGAAAAAATTCAATTAGATGCAAATAATTTTCTTGTTTGAAAAATAACTTTCCTTCTTATCACCTTATCTCTAATTCTGATCGCATTCAAATTAGGCAGGAGATAAGATTATGACTCACCATCCATTGCTGCCCACCCTTGCTGGGTCCACTCTCGTGACACCAAAAGGGTCAAGCCAAATCCAATTTGACATTGAGATATGGGCATCGGTTCCGGTGTGGTGCAAGAGATAAGGATAGAGTCCCTACCGACTAGGACTCTTCATTTCTAATTCGATTCTGAACCAAATCAAATTTGGTTTGAACCCAATGATAGAAATGAACCTAATCTAATTAGCAACCCAATTATCTCAATAAATTCTTAACTCAATTAAGAATTAACTAAGTCCAAGTTTTGATCGAATCAAGATCAAATTTTCCTTGTAATCAAGCTTGATCATATCAAACCCAATCTAAGTCGAACTGAATCTAATTCAATTAGACTTGATCCAAAGCTATTTACTCAATCAAATTGAATCAATTAGTAATCTAATTACTAATTAATTATCCATTAATAGTAGAGTCCCAGTCCAGTGGGACCTCCTCCAGAGTTTCAATCCCAATGGGACTCCTCACCAGAGTCACAATCCAATTGGACCCTTCAGCTATTAGATCTGATCGAATCTTCTAATGCATGTGACCCTATAGGTTCAAACCTAAGTCGGTAGCATAAAATAATTTTCTGTACCAATCGATGTAACCATCTAGTAATAGAACCCGACGTCCGGATAGGCCGAAAGATTGCAAAGCAATATTCTAGAACCTACTAGCGTATGGTTACCGTATAATTCATCCCTTTGACCCTAATACTCAAGGTGACCTAGGTTTTAACTGTGAACCCTAATTTAGTCGACCATATTGTATTTCAACTTTTCAAATCCATCACATGGATTACTTTTACTAAATTGAAATACACTGATGCATATCTCCTACTAATTTAGAGGGTCAATTCCTTCTTAACTCACACACCGACTTGATAAGTACTTGACTACACCCAATGTCCCTTTATCACTGAGTTAGAAACTTAGATGGTCCAGTATTAAAGTACAGTGAGTTACTTATAAATCACCGTGGTGGTCTCAGATCTGAGGGACACTTATACCCATACCCTTCAACTCTTGACAGCAAAGTACTCAACAAATGATCACGTTCGATGCGAATGTACTCCTACATTCCATCTACATGCCATAATTATATCTCTGCACTTCTTGATTAAGAGAACAACCAACTCATATGGTGCACAACGACCTATACTCGATATTGCTATGGTCCTATTAACAGCATATCATTTGGTCGCGAACATTTTTAAGGACTAAATGATAAATCCTTCTTTATCAATTAATTATAGTCCTAAGAACTTTATTACAATATAAGAGTTCAAAATAAGATGGATAATTTATAATAAAAAGTCAAATAACTTTATTAATAAAAATTCATATACAATTTACAAGAATGAGCACAATCGTCAACAAGCTGACGATTGACTTTGGAACATATTTTTCAATAGCTCCCACTTAGACTAAAGCCAATTGGTACCGTATCATATATTCATCTTCGACTTGTGATCATCGAACTCCTTGATTTTAAAAGCTTTAGTAAATGGATCGGCTAGGTTCTCCTTTCCGTTGATCTTCTGAAGATCGATATCACCTCGATCCATGATCTCCTAGATAAGGTGATAGTGGTGCAGAATATGCTTGGTGCGCAGAATATGTCTTGTTGTCGCAGTATAACAAGACAGGACCATCAATGGAGGATGCCACTCCGAGCTCGTCGATAAACTTTCGCAACCAACAGCTTTCTTCGCAGCATCGGATGCCGCGATATACTCCACTTCGCAACAAAATCAGTCATAGTGTGCTGCTTGAAACTTTTTCAGCAGATCGCTCTATCATTTAAGATAAAAATATAACCTGACATATTTTTGTATCATCATGGTCTGACTGAAAATTGGAGTCGATGAATTTCACTAGTTTCAAGTCAGTTTCACCATACACAAGCTACTGGTCCTTAATATTTCTTAAATACTTAAGGATGGTCTTTACGACCTTCCAGTGGTTCTCTCCTGGATCAGACTGATATCTGCTCACTACCCCTAGTGAGTATGTCATGTCTGGTCTTGTACATGTTATGGCGTACATTATAGAATCTACTACTGAAGTATATGAAACTCTACTCATATGCTCTCTCTCTCTTGAAGGGTTATCGGACAATCCTTCTTCGAGAGAGAAATTTCATGGCATATCGAAGATAGCCTTTCTTAAAATTCTCCATGTTGAACTATTTTAGCATGATATTTATGTACGTAGATTGGGAGAGCCCGAGCAACCTCTTAGATCTATCTCTATAGATCTTTATCTTTAGGATATAGGCTGCTTCTTCTAGATCCTTCATGGAGAATTGTGATGACAGCCACATTTTATTTTTGTAATGCAAGGATATCATTCTTGATTAAGATAATATCGTCCACATACAAAACAAGAAATACAATTATTGAACCATTAGCCCACTTATATATGCAGGATTTCTCTCCGTTTCTAATGAAGCCATACGTTCTGATTACCTTATCAAAACATATGTTCCAACTCCGAGATGCTTTCTTCAATCCATAAATGGATCTCTAAAGCTTGCACACCTTGTACTCGTCTGTGAATGTAAAACCTTCAAGTTGCATCATATACACCTCTTCATTCAGCTCTCCATTTAGGAAGCTGTCTTTACATCTATTTGCCAGATTTCATAGTCCAGGTATGCTACTATCGCAAGCATAATCCAAATGGACTTGAGCATTGCCATAGGAGAAAATGTCTCATTATAGTCAATACCATAATGCTGATGATAACCTTTGGCAACCAACGGATTTTGTAGGTCTCCACCTTTCTGTCTTCATCCCTCTTCTTTTGAAGATCCACTTACACCCTATGGGTTTAACCCCTTTAGGTGGATCAACTAATGTCCATACATCATTGACCTTCATGAACTCCATTTCGAATTTCATGGCTTCAAGCCATTACTCAGAGTTGGACCTCTGCATCACATCCATATAGGTGATCGGATCCTCATTGTTCTCATCGAGTTCAACAGGATCCCCATCCTGGACTAAGAACCTAAGTATCTGTCTGGTTGATGTGGTACTCTACCGGATTGCCTTAAATATATTTGTATATTGGGCTCCGAATTTGATCTTATCAAATTCGATTCAGATTCAATCATTGGTGTCGATTTTTTTACCTGTCGAACTTCGTTAAGTTCGATTTTAGAGGTACTTATTCCTTCACTAAGAAATTTTTTACAAAAATATGCCTTATTACTGATAAATACTTTTATTCAGTAGACAAGTAAAAGTAATATCCCCTAATTCCTTGGGGTACCCTATAAAATTATACTTATCAGACCTAGGACTGAACTTGTCGGTTTGTAATCATTTAACATAAGTCGGACACCCTCAGACTTTAAAGTAAGAGAGGTTCGGCTTATGCGCTGACCATATCTCATATGGTATTTTACTAACTGACTTACTTAGAATATTATTGAGCCCAAGATAGGCTGTCTCAAGTGCATATTTTCAAAAAGAGATCGGCAGAGTTGCAAACCCCATCATGGACCGAACCATATCCAATAAGATTCGATTCCTACTTTCTGAAACGCCATTATGCTGTGATGTCCCTAGAGGGGTCCATTGTGAGAGAATCTCATTCTCTCTTAGATATGTCAGAAATTCACTGGAAAGGCATTCACCCCTCAGTCAGATCGAAGAGTTTTAATATTTTTTCAGTTTATTTTTCTACTTCATTACGAAATCGTTTGAACATTTCAAACGATTCGGACTTGTGTTTCATCAAGTAGACATACCCATATCTAGATAGGTCGTCTGTGAATGTAATGAAATAGCTATACCCTCCTCTAACACAAGTACTCATAGATCTACATATATCAGTATGTACCATATCCAGAACATCACTAGCTCATTCATCTTTTCCAATAAAAGGTGATTTAGTCATTTTTTCAAGTAGACTGGACTCACAGGTAGGTAACGATTCATAATTATTTTTATCAAGAATCTCTTTGTGAGCTAACTTGTTCATCTTGTTCTTGTTGATATAATCTAGCCTACAATGCCAAAGGTAGACATCCGTGACATCATCTATTCTAGAGCATTTATTAGAAATATACATTACATTAGACCTAGATACAACAAAGATACCATTGTTCAACTGTCCATGCAATATTGTAACACTATTCAAAATGATATCACAAAAAACTTTTATTGATATGTAATAATTTGACTTGGCCAAAAAGTCTACAGAAATAACATTCAAAAAAAACTGGGGCAGTAATGATATTGATTAAGAATAATATATTGAGATTCAAATACAAGCTTGATAATTCTTAAAGCTAGAACTAAAACTGATCTTCCATCTCCAACGTTCAAGAATCTCTCGCCATCTCCAAATATCCTACTTACCTGAAGATCCTACAATGAATTGCAAATATTAATAGGGCTACCAGTATCCAATATCCAGGTCATTGTATCAAAAAGAGAGAAGTTACAAGGTGTTATCATATAAGTACCTTGTCCCGCAACTGATTGCTTCTTCTTCTTTGGCATGTTCGGATCAAGGAAAGCTCTATATACTGAGGACAGTTCCTCTTTCAGTGATCCTGCTTCTTCCAAAAAAAGTACTCTATCTGACTTTGATCAGTCTTGAACTTGAATTTTTGGGTTTGACTCTCAGAACCTTGTACCTTTTTATTTTCTTCTTTTTTCCTTTCTTAAAGGGATGATGACTACCAGAAGAAGATCCTTCCACTATATTCACCGTCTTCTTGTGGAGCTGTTGATCCTTCTCAAAAGTTTGTAACAACCCCGATAGGCCATGGTAGTTGACTACAGGCTTCATCATTTTGAAATGATTGAGAAACGGTAGGTCGGCTTCGGGCAGGGAGTTCAGGATCGCATCCTTCTCCAGCTATTCGTACAAAGGGAAGCCAAGCTTGCTTAGTTTATCGATCTATTCAATCATGTACAATACATGATCGGTAACAGATGCTTCCTCCCTCATCCGAGCATTGAAAAGGCACAACTAGTCTTATGCCACTCAATGTCGTCGAGAGTACCAAAGGATTCTCTCAACACTTGGAGCATTTCTCTGGCTCAACCTCTTCAAATTTTTGACTGAACTTATCGTTCATAGAGGCTCACATTATGCAATGAATCGTAGTGTGGTCATTAAGCTACTTCAAGTAAGTATCTCTAACCACACCACGAGCATTAGGAGCGGGCTCCTCAGGTACCAGATCTGTAATCACATACAGGATCTGCTTGTGCTCTAGGACAATCTTAAGTTTTGATACTAGTTATCAAAATTTGATCCGATTAACTTCTCACTGTCCAACAGTGATCAAAGCGATAAGTTTGAGGCCATATCTGCGCAAATAAAGAAAATAAAGCTTAATCAGTATATGAATTTATTAATCCTAAAGATATAGACTTTATTGTAAAGGTCCTTCCACTATTTTATACAAATTGATAGCATCTACCTTCAATTCGAGAAATTATCTTAATTTCTTAGTGGATACTAAAATCCACACAGACTGCATACAGGCCTGAGGATGGCTCAATCAACTCATATGCACCTATGGGTAGGTTCTCAACCAATTGTTACTCCAAACAATTTTTAGCAGTTAATTTAGTCCCAAATTTTATTTCAGTAGGCGATGGGCCTCCACTGAAAGTCCCAATTAGGTCAAACCATTAACATGAACCTACTCAGTGATTCTAGTCAAAGAATGATCAGGTTTGAGAATGGCTCGATCAATCCAACCATTTATCAGATAGTATAACAGAGTCATCATATGATGAATGATAATTCCATCATTCAGAGAGAACACCAGACGGATGGCGCCTGCAATGTCAATCAGAAATAATGGACCCATTACCATTCATCTTAATGGGAGGCTATAATCTAGTTATCACTATAACCAGCTTATTTAGGAACCTAATAATTAAAAATTAATTAATTTAGAGAAAAGAGAAGAAGAGATCAATCAATAGACCACAATCCTCCACTGATTTCATCAAGTCATTGAATCAGATTAGGGTCATGCTGATTAAAATGGCATCTAGATCAGTTATACTGATCAACCTTAATGGCATAGGTTAACTCGAATCACTTAGTAATCTAATCAAAATATAATTCATCAAATTAGTCAGATAAGTGAGATCGGTGGGAGGATCTGTTAAGTTGCCTTAGACACCATCGAAATGGCCAGGTAAGCCACTCCCAATTAAAATCATCAATCGAAATGCCAAACTTACCTTAAACACCAATTGATTAATTAGTTTCGATTTAACCAACCTAATGATTCGAGTTCAACCATCGAACTACAATTAAAATCTATTACGTCTAATCAAAGCCATGGACATGACCATCTATAACTATTGTATTAGAGAAATCCTAATTAATCTAATTCAATATTTGGTTAGACTTAATTAATTTCTCTACATGATTAATTAATTTTTTGATTCTAACCTTAGGTCTAACCCAAATAAATAGGACCTGATTTGAGCTAACCCATGCCCCATATTTTTGCAATGTCATTAGATCTTAAATCACAATTCTAGATATAATCAATCTAATACTTAATTCTTAATTAAGTTTTTGCATCAACATGGTTTAGGTTTTGAAATATTTTCTCATGTAAACATTTTACATTAAATCATAAAATTTATTTAGATTAAATCTAAATTTTTATGATTTTAAATCAAAATAATTTTGATTAATCAAGATTAGATGTAACTAATTTTTTTGCAACTTGCATTACATACAACAACTCCTGGGGTTTCAAGATCTAGGATTTTGCAAGAAAGTAAGTTTTTCTCTTTTCATTTTCTTTTTCATGGGACCTTATAGTGGCACCCCTACATGCCATAAGAGCACCCCATTGAATGAGAGGAGAGGATCATAAAGCCCTACTTGCTCTTATGATTGGACGGTCTAGTGATTACTCAATCCAAATACTTTGCTACTCAGATCATCTAATTTAACAAATAAATCAGATCTAAAATAACATATTTAGATCTAATCTAATCATAATAATCAGATCTAACATCATAAATCATATCTAAAGGCATAATAAATCATATCATAACAACCTGGCTCTGATACCAATTGAAGAGAACATGCATGGTACTATGCATGTAATTTAAAATTTATGCAGCAGAATAATAAGATTAAATAATTTAATCTAAATTACATCACAAGATCTAATCTAAACTATCATGCCAAGATATATGATATGAAATAACATACACTTTAGATCTAAAATTGAAACTTGCATCGATCTAATCGATGCTACCATGAAGATCTAACCGTTAGATCCAATATACAAGATCAAGAAAGTTTAGAAACCATTACCAAATTGAAGTCTCTTGATCTCTTCTTATCCAATGCTTGAAGAGGCTCTCCTTCAGGTTGCTCATAGCCATACAAAGTTGTCTGGTCTTTACAGAAAATCCACACGAAGACCGATGCAGATTAGGATCCTTGGAAGTGCTAGCTTGCAAGGAACTTAGAGGCTGATTTCTTTCTTCTTCTTCAAGGGCCTTGGATACTCCAAAGGATGAAGAAATCTGGAGGAGGAAGAGAGGAAGAGGAGGAGGAGCTCTGAAAATTAAAACCAGCAAAGGGAACCAATATGTGATGCCAATGCCAAGAGAGGAGCCACCTTTTTATAGGCAAGTGCTAGGGTTTTGATCTAAGGGAGAGGGCGCCAAAGAGTCCATGCCAAACCAAATTTTGGGCATCCTAAAATTTTTAGAAATTGTTAGTTGGCATGAGGAGGAGATCCAATATCTCACACATCCAAAAATACTTCAAAAAAATTAAGAAAAAAATTCAATTAGGTGCCAGCAACTTTCTTTGTTTGAAAAATCCCTTTCTTTCTTATCACCTTATCTCTAATTCGGCTTGCATTCGAATTAGGCAGGAGATAAGATTATGACTCGCCATCCATTGTCGCCCACCCTTACTTGGTCCACTCTCATGATGTCAAAAGGATCAAGTCAAATCCAATTTAACATTGAGATATGGGAATAAGTTTAGGTGTGGCGCAAGAGATAAGGATAGAGTCCCTGCCGACTAGGACTCTTCGTTTCTAATTCGATTCTGAACTAAATCAAATTTGGTTTGAACCCAATGATAGAAATGAATCTAATCTAATTAGGAGCTCAATCATCTCAATAAATTTTTAACTCAATTAGGAATTAGCTGAGTTCAAATCCTGATCAAATCAGGATCAAATTTCTTGTAATCAGGCTT
>KE508881.1:15981-27693 GCA_000441515.1 Elaeis oleifera | reverse complement strand
AAATTAAGTCAATTAATAATCTAATTACTAATTAATTCTTCATTAATAGTAGAGTCCCAGTCCAATGGGACTCTCCTCTAGAGTTCCAGTCCCAGTGAGACTCCTTACCAGAGTCACAATCTAATTGGACTCTTCAGCCATCAGATTTGACTGAATCTTCTAATACATATGACCCCATAGGTTCAAATCTAGGCTGGTAGTATAGGAACAACTTTTTATAACAATCAATGTAACCATCTAGCAATGGAACCCGACATCCGGATAGGCCGAAAGATTGCAAAGCAACATTCTAGAACCTACTGGCGTATGGTTACCATATAATTCATCCTTTTGATCCTAATGCTCAAGGTGATTTAGAGTTTAACTGTCCATCCTAATTTAGTCGATCACATTATATTTCAATCTTTCAAATTCAACACATGAATTATCCGGGCCAAGATTTTACTAAATTAAAATATACTATTGCATATCTCCTACTAATTCAGAGGAGTCAATTCCTTCTTGACTTACACACTGACTTGATAAGTACTGACTGCACCCAATGTCCTTCCATCACTGAGTTAGAAACTCAGATAGTCTGGTACTAAAGTATAGTGAGTTGCTTTCAAGTCACTGTGATGTCTCAGGTCTGAGAGATACTTGTACCCATATCCTTCATGAGCTACTCTTGACAGCAGAGTGCTCGATAAATGATCACGTCTGATGCGAATATACTCCTACATTTCATCTGTATGCCATAACAGTGTCTCTATACTTCTTGATTAAGAGGACAACCAACTCATATGGCACACAAGACCTATATTTGATATTGCTATCGTCCTATTAACAACATATCATTTCGTCACGAATATTTTAAGGACTAAACAACAAATCCTTCTTTGTTGATTAATTATAATTTTAAAAACTTATTACAATATAGAAGTTCAAAATAAGATGGATAATTTGTAATGAAAAAGCCAATAATTTTATTAATGAAATTTCATATATAATTTACAAGAATAAGCACAATCGTCAATAGACTGACGATTGGCTTTGGGATATATTTCCAACATGCTCACCATTAGAATCCATATGGAGGAATAAGAGGGGCACATGCCCCTCTCTAATTTTAGCATGAGGAGAAGGGAGAGAGGGCACACACCCCCTCTCTTGCTTGGATGAGGACAAGTGGCTACCAAGTGTTGGCGCCTACTTTACTTATCTGTTTGGGAGGGATCATATACCATTTAGATCTGATTTTCTTAGAAAGAAAGTCAGATTAAATAGAATTTATTATTATGAGATAATAACCAGCCATTTATCCTGATTGATTTGAATTTTGAATTCAAACCAAGAGGTCTATTTATTGACAGCTTTTAGGGTTTGCCATGATGATGAAAATCTGATTTTTCGATCCACTCTCCCTATGTCCACCCGTCCTCTCCCTCTCCCATCTCCATTGCACGCCCAAAGAGTTGGGCATCCCCATTTCCATAAGCCTGAAGTAGTTAGACAAATCTTATTTCGTGCCAAGAAAGGAGGAAAGCATGATCTCAAGTATTGCTATTGTAGGAAGAAGATCAAGAGTTGATCGAGGATCCAGAAGGGCTATAGATCATCTTAGAGAAGATGGATCTACCATAAGAAGAATGATTCAAGGTTGATCCCGGTAGATACCTGTAGAGGTCGGGCATGTGCACGACTCAACAGCGAACCTCCTCAGATCCATGGTATCGGATTGCGATATTCTTCTACCCACACAAGATGATAAATGATTTATCACAATCTTTTATATGCTGATTTTTGCTTTATGTTCTAATTTAGATCTATGATCGGATGTCGGATTGATTAAAATTTTGAAAATATATGCTACCTCTTATTCTGATCGGTTGGTGTGCGCATCGATCCTTCACATGCCTATGACACCTAAAACCTTAAAATCTTAATCCTAAATATTCTTAGTCATAGGAACATTGAGTCGGATGTCAATGTTCTAGATAAATTGGCACATCCTATGTATGCTCAATGGAGAAGGTGGCTGATTTCACAGGCCACTTGTGTGAGCACTAATACAAGGATGTGGGTGCTCATTAGGGAAGGAGTTCACTGAATTGACTCACCAACAAGAACATCTTATGGAGTTTACTCACATGTCAAAAGATGATTCTCTAAGTGGAAGTTGTGCAAGTGATCCTTAGACCTGAGATCGTCATAGAATCTTGTACACATGAATCCATATTTTAGTTCATACCCAAGTATGGTATTACGACACATACGGGATGTTTTGGATATGGTGGAGTATGTATAAAAGTTGTAAGTCGATCAACAAAGAATCAATCACTCCTAGTAAGAGAAAATGACATCTTGTGAATTCTCATCTCTAGAAGATTCAGAAAAATCTTTAGCTAAAAGCAGGATAGAGATTAGAAAGAGTTTCTAATGCTTCATCATTGGAGTCATCATTGATTGATAGACAATTGATATGAATATGTATTTGAGTTTGATATGATTCTATACTCATGAACATATTCGGGATGTAAGATTGATCGAAGGATTGAATTGCACAGTAACTTACCACTGAAGGGTATATTTGATATTTTTATCAAAGTTTACATCTTTTAGATAGTCATGATATATTGCTAGACATCAATCTTGACTTGTAGGTTTGATCAAATTAAAGAGTTTAATTCGATCACCAATTAACAAGGTTCTAATTGCTAAACTCGGGTCTGCAGGATTTGGACCTTAACCGATTAGAAAGGGTTTTAATCAAATTAAGTCAACCTATATCCAGATCTACCATTGGCTAGATATAGAATCTAATGGGTCACACACATTAGAAATTGGCCAAAGACCCATTTGATATGGTTGATTGAAGTTTTGGATTCAATCGGATAGCTAGTAAGCATGCTAGCACGTGTGGCTTACCTTAGCTCCTTAGAAAATCAGATTTGATCTTAATCCTTACTAATTGGCTAACCCAACTTGATAAGTATTTAGGTTAGGTCGAGCCACTTGGAGGCAGCCCAAAGAGGGGTGCCTAAAACCTTATCCACACCAAAACCAAGAGTCCTTATTGCAGAAGGACTCTTGGCGCTAATTTGTGAGGAGGAGCGCACGTGCTTTCTCCTTTGGCATGTAGAAGGACCAAGAGTCCTTCTGCTTTGGATCTCTGACCTATATGGCAATGTGATCAGATCTTTAACCTCCTTGGCATACTTTTAAAGTGTGAAAAAGATCTTTGAATTGGCATGGAAACTTATCTGGATAAGAGGTGCACACATGAGAAAGAAATCACGCGACTCTTCACATGAAAGTATCCTTCTGCCATGGGCAGAAGAAGGCATTGCTTATCAAATTAATTCTTTTTTGAATTTAAATTTAAGTGAGGTTTACATGTGGCAAACCTTAGATTTATTTGATAGGTGGAAGAATGCCAAAATGCCCTTTGATCAGCACGCACGCGCGGGGAGAATGATGTATCGCATCCCTTGGAAAGAGTCCTTATGCTTCAAGTAGAAGGAGGTGTCTCCTCTTTCTTTATCAGGTGTTTTGAATTCAAATTTAAGTCCCCTTTCCATGTGGCAACATCTGGATTTTTCTGAATTTATTTGGGATGCCAAAACACCTCCTCATGTGACACGCGCATGGGAAAGGCTGAATCGATGTATCATTGTATAAGAGTCCTTCTATTTGAAGGGTCTCTTATTTTTGATACATAGATCAGATAAGACCTTTCAGATTGGGTGTGGCTTCTCTCTTTGCACCCCCTCTCATCCTATAAATAGCCTATGATAGATAAGGCCAATTCATTCCAACGCCTTAAGACAATAGGTCTTCTATTCCTCCTAGGACTCTAGGGTTTTAAGACAAAGGCTTTCTTATTTTAAGACAAGCCTTATAGTTTTAAGACAAGAGTTAAGGAGGGTTTAGAAAGAATATCTAAAAGTTAGAAAGAGATTCTGAGAGATCCAGACTCAAGTCTGGTGGAGGGTCTGATCTATTGGTGGCTGGTTGAGTTCTAAAGGTTAGAACTCTTGAGGCAAGATGGAGGAGCGCTGTCCTTGGATCGATTCCTATGTGGACCACTGTTGGAGGGCAAACACTTGGGCACCTAGTAAAATAATTCATTAACAAATCAAAATTTAATAGATACACTTCCTATTACTTCTTGTATGGTTATGCTTTAATTGTTATTATCAAGGTGTTCTGGGCATTAGGATTTTGGTGTGCTAAGGTGTTTTGAATGAAATTTTAACACATACGCACTCAGTTGTGCCACCGAAACCCATCAAACTCTCCTTCTCCAAAGACCAAAAATATATCCTTAATCCTTCTCAAGTATGTAAGGATACATTTTACAAATATCCAATGCTCTTCATCTAAATTCGACTGATATCTACTTATGACACTCACAGTATGAGCTACATCAGGTCATGTATATAGCATGACATACATGAGACTTCCCATAGCCAAAGCATAAGGGATCTTACTCATGAATTTAATCGCTTTCAATGTGTTGAGGCATATCTTCTTGGAGAGATAAATTTCATGCCTAAAGGGCATAAGTCTCCTCTTGGAGTTTTTCATGCCGAAACTTTTCAGCACCTCCTCTATGTATATCCTCTGTAAAAGGCCTAGAATCTTTTTAGATCTATCTCTATAGATCTTAATTCTCAAATAAAAGATACTTCTCTAAGGTCCTTCATGGAGAATTTCTTAGACAACCACAACTGGATTGAGGTCAACATGAGAATGTCATTTTCAATCAGGAAGATATCATCCACGTACAGTACGAGAAAAGTGACAGTACTCCCATTGATTTTTTTGAACACACATGGCACTTTCTCATTTTTGATGAAACCAAATGATTTGATCACATCGTTAAAATGGGTGTTCCAACTTCAAGATGCTTGCTTAAGTTCATAAATGGATCTTTGCAGCTTGCAAACTTTGTGATCTCCATCACTGAAAGTGAAACCCAAAGGCTGCTCCATATAGATATCTTCCTCAAGATATCTATTTAGAAAAATAGTTTTCACATCCATTTATTATATCTCATAATTGTAATATGCTGCAATGGCAAGTAATATTTGAATGGACTTCAACATAGCCACTGACAAAAGATATCTTGATAGTCAATGCGAAGATAGTCAATACCTTCGCATTGACTACAACCTTTAGCCACGAGCCTTGCTTTAAAGATCCCTATCTTTCCATCTGAACCAATCATTTCTTGTAAATCCATTTACATCCAATAGGTACTATATCTACTGATGGATCTACTAAGGTCTAGACTTAGTTTGAGTGCATCGAGTCAATCTCTGATTTCATTGCATCTAACCATTTCTCAAAATCAATATGTGATATCTCCTCGCTATAGGTTTTGGAGTCATCTCCTTGTACTCCATTTCCAATGAGGAACATTTTCTCTACATCCTCTACAATGATGCCTAAGTATTTCTTAGGAGGAGAAAAAATTCTACTAGATCTATGAGATGGAGGAGGAGATGCACGTACATATTGGCTCTAGTTGAATAAGTTCCATAGGTTCTGAGACTCGTTGCTCTTCAAAGACTTTCTCTTCGAGCCTAATCTATCTCCCAATATCTTCATCTTGAATAAACTATTTTTTAAGAAAGATGGCATGTTGACTCATAATCACATTGTGATCCTCTGAAAGATAGAAATAGTATTCTAAAGACCCCTTAGGATATCCTATAAAATAAGCTTTCAAAAATCTAGCCTCTAACTTATCTGTCTATAGTCTTTTGAAATGGATCGAATATCCTCAAATTTTGAGACGATCCAGACTCAATTTCTTACCATATCATATCTCATACGATATAGTAGGAACGGTTTTAGAGAAAATCCTATTCAATAGGTAGATAATTTGCTGTAAGTAAACTATGAGCCCAAAGAAACATAGGAAGATCAGTGAAGCTCATCATGGACTGAACCATATCTAATAGGGTATGATTTCTTCATTCTAAAACCCCATTGAGTTAAAGCATTTCAGGTAGAGTCCATTATGAGACTATGCCATATTCCTTTAGATAACTTAGAAACTCCTACTAAGGTATTCGCCTCCTTGATCTAATTAAAGAACCTTTAAGGATTTTTTAATTTATTTTCTATTTCATTTCTGAATTTTTTGAACCTTTCAAAAGCTTCAGACTTATATCTTATAAGATACACATACCTATACCGTGAATGATCATTGGTAAAGGTGATGAAGTAGAGATAACCTACTCTGACCGACACATTAAATGGGCCACACATATCAGTGTGTACCAGGACAAGTATTTCAATGATCCTTTCTCTTATCCCATAAAGGACAACTTGGTCATCTTTCTTGAAGATAGGATTCACAAATCGTATATGACTCAGAAGTCAATGAGCCTAAGAGCCCATCTTTCTCCAATCTGTTGATCCTTTCTTCTTCTATATGACCTAGCCTCAGATGCCACATATATTTTAGGTTAATTTTATCTCTAGGTCTTTTAGATCCTATGACACTCACTTCCTGCTCGATAACATTCACAGACATGTCAACATGTAACTGGTAAAGACTATTTATTAAAAAACCACTTCCAACTATTTATTTCCAAATAAATGGTACAGTAGTTCTTATGAAAACTAATAGTTGTCCTATGCTAAACAAAAACAAAAATCAAATTCTTGCTAGCAGCAGATATATAGTAACAATCCCTAAGAATTAAACTAACACCAGATGGTAGTTGCAGCGGATAGGTCTCCATAGCCACAGGAGCAACTCTTGCCCCACTTCTGACTCTTAGGATCATTTTTTCTTCCCTCAGCCTTCTACTATTCTTAAGATCCTGTACAAAAGTACATAAAAGAGCACTAAAACTAGAGTCTATAACCCAACTGGAAGTAGAAGAAACCGTAAGGTTAGTTTGGATAATGAACAGATCAGACATATTTTCAGAAGGTGTGCCGTCTTTCTTGTTCTTCAAACTTGCTAGGTAAGTAGGGCAGTTCTTTTTCTAGTGGCCATTATTGTTGCAGTAAAAACGCTTTCCTTTCTCTATGGTCTTCTTCTTGGAAACTTTCTTCCTTGGCCTATAGGATTAGATCAATCTATAATTTTTATCCATGGACATGCCGGGGTTCTCAAGCTCCAACAAGTCCTTGATCCTTGTCAGAAAATGATCATGGACAGACTATCCATCACACATCTTCACCTTGAAGAGTCTCTTGGACTCTTCATAGTGAGCTGCACGGCTCTACTTACCATACAACTCTTGTAGATGACTCAGTATGCCCTTGGCAGTCTTCATATGCTCATGTTAGTATTGAAGTTCATTAGACATGGATGCCAATATATAGCACCAGATCTTGTTGTCATTGTCCAACCAATTTTCATGAGATGCCCTCTGATCAGGGTCAAATGAGTTGGTAGGGAGGGAATTTTCTGGTCAAGTATGTAGTTTAGCTTCTCGAAACTTAAGACTATCTTCAAGTTCTGGAGCCAATCTTTGAAATTGGATCCAGTCAACCAGTTGGTCTTTAGAATATGAGCAAGTGGGTTGGAAGCAGACATTTTCTATAGAGAGAAGAAGATTCTAGTTAAATTTTGTATTTGACTTCTTTTAGTTTGTTTTAAGGCTTTATTTTAAAACAAACTTGACTCTTGCTATTTCCTCAAATCTCCCACACTCCTCAAATGGAGAATGAAAACCTCCGCAATTAGGGATTCAAGTGGATACTATGGTCCTATCGATTGGCACACCACCCCACCTGATAGTTATTGATAATTTATCAACCAATGAAGGGACAACTCTTGTCCTATACTTTTCAAGCAAATTATAGTGATCATCCGTCTCTAAGTTCTGAAGCCTCATCTGATAGTTATTGACCTCACTCCTTAGTTAAGTCAAACCACCATTCTTATAAAAATGAAGTCGTCATTGGGACCCTCACCCAACAGTTATTGAGCCCAACCATATCTTTACCCCATAATATTTTATGCTAATAGAGTGGTTGCATCTTTTTGATGCAACTAAACCACTATATCCAATCGAGAATAATCAACATCAAGAAGGTCCCACACATCTACACTGATGGAAGATTGTTTAACTTAATATTTGTGAGGAGATTTAATTTAGATCTTCTTTAGATGTTAATTGTTTATTTACATCGCATGTAAATCCATAATTATATTGGATCTACTAGAGAGATCGTGTCTTGGTTCACCAAGATCGGACTTATGGTGGAATGCAAATGTGGTGAACTCAACACTAAGCATCCCGAAATAGAATCTGGTCAACCAAATTGATCTGGTAAGTGAAGATTGATGGGAGGCTCTTCGTGCAGATACAATAGTCCTAATTAAGTAACCATCTTTTAATGCACTTATTTTAGACACTAATAGGTTAACTCATTCCAAATTGGGTTCGGCTTTTGGTTCCTCACCATAGATTGTGAAATACAACCACCTATATGTGTATTTATGATACAACCCTACATGAAGGGTCGTAGTGATTCAATGTGATCACTACATGTATCAATGAAAACACAATGTGATTATCTCATAATCAAAATAAATCAAATTTATTTATAATTAGTCTTTCTTTTTCTCAAAAAGTGATTTATGATTAAGGATCTCATCTCTTAACATCCTAGGATAACCTTCAATATAACTTTTATTATGCCAAGACAATCTTATGTCAGAATGATCTTAGACCAACCCAAAGCTGATCAATTAGATCTTTAATCTAAAATTTTATATCTAATCTAAATTTTAGATCTTTGGTTCAGGATTTCATCTCTCATCATCTTAGGACAATGTTTCAATATAACTTTCGTTATGCCAGGGTAATCTTATGTCAAGATAATCTTAGATTAATCCAAATCATTTAATTATATTTTTATTTCAAATCTTTAATATAAATTTAGATATAATCTAAATTTTAGATTCAAACATAAAATAAAATCTAATTAAAATAAAAATTCATATCTAATCTAAAAATTTAGATCTAATTGAAAGCAAAAATTTTACATCTAATCTAAAAATTTTAGATTTATGCATAATTAGATCTAATCTAATTACAACTTCAGTTCTAATCTAACTTTAGATCTGATCTTGATCTTAAAATATGATTTACAAATTGGTTCTAATATCAGTTGAAGAAATTTTAGGAAGCATGCATGCAAGATCAACAAAATTTTATGCAGTAAAGAAAACATCAGATCAAGCATGCAACATTGAGATCACATCTCAATAATCAGATCTATCATGTCTTTAAGATCATGATCTATAAATAAAATATGATGATCAGTTCATCACCTTAGCACAGGTAGAAATTTATTACGATCTGATGATCGTGGATATCAGATTCTTTGAATAGCCACACACGTGTCCAGCCTCTACAGGTATCTATAGGAACAATCTAGGATGCTCCTCTTGATGTTTCTTCTCCAAGAAAATTAGCATGTACCCATTTTTGATCAACCATCAGATCTTAATCTATGCTTGATCCAGAATCACAACAGAAAGAAGGAAGAGAGAACTCTTTCTCTCTAGACGTGGAGACAGAACACCTAACAAGTTGTTGGATGTATGCCCTAGAAGCCAATCTTAACCGACGCATATCATATTTCTAAGACATGATTTTATACTTTATGGGCATCTATATTACCATTCATGTTATGTGTCTATGAATCATCCAAGGGATTAACAAGATGATGATACATATTCTCAAAAAGTTAAGAATTTGAGACATATCATTAATGGTTAATTTTAAATTACTCCTGATCATAAAATCATCATGGAGATGGTGATTGATTCAGATAGATCAGTGCACGGATTGCTTCCTTCAGACAGATAGATCTTGAGTCTGCGATGTAGTGACACTGGAGCGAGAGTGCAGGTGATTGTTGGAGAACAACTAGCACTGAGCATGACCAACACGAGAAGTCATATAGATGTCCGTTCACTCGTTAGTGACTTTTTCACTGCTGTAGTTGTATAACTAGTTCTTTGACCTGCGGTGCTACAGCTGCTTGCAGTGAGGCTACTGGAGTTTGACTGACACATAAACATGGATCTCAATAAGCCCTTGTAGTGAATGTTGGCGACAGTTGATCCATTGTAGGAGTAGAGTGTATATCTAGATGGGATCTATCGATCCTAGTAGAAGAGAATAGTCCTATGGAATTTAAGAAGCTGAGTCTTTAAGTTATGGCCATAGCAGTGTGATTAAAGGAAAAATTTCATGATCATCACATATGGACTCGAACTGATTGAATCTATCATATAACTGATGATGAATTTTGACGATTCATCCATGACCTACCATCTGGTTGAGACTCACGATAGAGAAACTGTATCATACGTTAATTGCACCTAGAGGTTTATCACCTTTTATTCTGTTGGATTGCCACTACATACTGCTAGGTGTCTCTGATGGATTATGAGATCCACGAGCATCATCTTGATGATCGATGATTTTTGATGGGCAGAGTTGGAACGGTTCCAACTCATTGAAAAAGTTTCAATGATATTATGATAGGGATCACAATATATCTCACTACTAGACAGAATAGAACCTATGAGATCACACATAAAGAGATTTTTGATTGATCAGATGGCTGAATTATGATTATGAATCATGACAGAATTTGATTATCAATTTGATTGATGATTGATCCAATACAAAAGTTGCAATCAAGTAACTAGCTAAAGAGTTAGTGAGTTATAGGAGAATTAATTAGCAATTGGATTGCTAGTTGGCTCAATTTGATTGAGCTATGAGGCTTGCATCAAGTCTAATTAAATTAGATTTAATTTAACTTGATAAAATTTTGATTTGATCAAACCTGATTGGGTAATGAGATAACCAAATTGCATGAGAGAATGATTCCTAATTGAATTAGGATTTAGGTTTGACTCAATTTCTAATTAGACTAGGATCTAAACAAGAATATTTGAGTTCCTATTTGGACTAAAATTCTTATTTCATAGGTGCACCAAATCTTAATTGGATTAGGATTAAATTGAGTTTGACTCAAGCACCAAAAGAGAGTCCAAAAGGACTAAGACTCCTTCTCTAATTAGGTGACACCAAATATAAATAGTTTGGGCTCTAAATTAAATTTAGATTTTCATCTATTTGGGTCTAATCAATTTTTAATATGATTAAAATGGTTAGAGATTTAATTGGTTTAAATCAGCCACCTAAAGAGGAGTCCCATGATCATGAAACTCTCTCCATCCATGCACCTTAAACCAGCCCACGTCAACTCAATTTTGGACACCAATTTTTCCACGCCCCTCTCCTTTTATTAGCATGTAAGAAGCCCACTTAATCCCCCTTCTTTCCATGAGATTTTTGGGCAAAATTGGAAGGCATGTGGCGGCATAAAATTTCAAGAGTTCATGGCTGATTGGACTCTTATCTTCCTACCCAACTCTATCTCCTTTTGCCTATTTAAACGAAAGAACCTTATGGGATGGGATAAACCAGATATGGATCAGATTTTGACACCAAAAATGAGAGGTTTCATGCATGAAAAATCCAAGGAAGAGAGAGGCACGGGATGAAGGTTATAGGCGTGAGGTTTGTTTGGTTACTATCCCTTCTTTCTTACCAATAATCAAAGATTAGTTGTTAGGTCCTCTTCTTCCTCTTTTGTTCATGTTTGGATATGGATTTCTCCTCTTCTCTTTGTCCAAAGTTGGATAAATTTTATATCTCTAGCATAGAG
>KE508874.1:13118-27031 GCA_000441515.1 Elaeis oleifera | reverse complement strand
ATTGAAAAGAATTTCGATGATATTGTGATGGAGATCATGGTATGTCTCACTACCAGACAGAATAGAATCTGAGAGGTCACATACAAAAGAAGCTTGACTTGATCAATGGCTTGGATTATATATGAATTATGAATTGGATTGATAGTTTGAATTTTAGAAACTGCTAATTTGTAAGCGTTACAGTTTTGGTAGCTGCTAATTATTAGCACAGGGATAATTATAATTGTTGTAATTTTTTTGGACTGATTAAATTATAATTAATTTTAATTAATTTAAATTAGATTTAATTTAATTAGACTTAATTTAATTTAATATTAATTGGGTTCAATCATCCAAATCAGATTTGGATTTCAAGCCTGATTGGATCAGGCTTGACAGTCTTTTCGAATTTGGCTCATTTCAGACTTGAACCTGATTGAGACTTTATTTGAACTAGATGAATCATGACTTAGAGAGCTCAAATTTCTAAAACTCTCTCTCCAAAAATCATACAAAAAAAGTAGAGCATTGTTTTCTCATCCTCTTTCTTCACATGCGTGAAAGGAGACTATTGGCGCCCCGCTTTATCTGGAAGTCTTTTTCATCCAATTTTTTTTTATTTAAATTTGATTCAAAATAGGATAGAAATCTCTCAGATTGGGGTGTGAAAGTTTTTTTTGTGTGACAAAAAATTGGGAAAGTGGTTGTGCGCTGGTTTTGTGCATGAGAGATCATGTGATTTGTTTTTTGATGCATCACTTATTTTCTTCCTCTTTTCCATGCCATTCTTGCCTATTGTATAAGATTTGATCTTATCTCTTTGGGGCATGAGAGAGAGGTGGCATGAATTGGTTTGGTGATATAAAAATTAAAGAGGATGCGTGAAGGGAGGTGGCGTGCGTTAGATGCGAGAGGCTTCTTTCTTACATCTTTCTCTCCTCCCTAATACTTCTTCCTTCCTTTTCCACTTCATGTCCATGCCCAGATCTGATAGAGATCAGATCTAAGAGAGAAAAAGAGAGAAAAGAAGAGAAGAATAAGGGTTCTTCTTCTCTTCATGGTGATCTAGTTCAGATCTCATCGGATCTGCGTGAAAGAGTTTGCACAGTGATCTGCTTCTTCAAGATCTGGAAGAAGAGATCAAGATCCATGGATGAGGAGTGAGATCTGCAAGGTGCTAGCACACCGATGATCTCGGTGCTCTGATCAGGTGGCTCTATATGAATACCAGTAGAGGTCGGGCGCGTGCGCGGCTACGATCAAAACTCGAGACATCCACAGGATCTGAGGTATGGAGATTCGATCTCTATTTATTTTCTAACAGTTTATTTTCTATTTCAGATATCAGATTGTGGGTACATATTCATATCAAGATCTTTATTATGGTTTTCAGATCTGATCTGGTATATGAATAAATTAAAATTATTTAATTTATTTATTTTCACTGTGTAGACATCTAGAAAAAATTTTGAACTATACGTATGAAATCATAGTGTATTCTAACACTAGCATGGTAGACAGAGTTCTGTGCAAGTAATAGTACACTCTGACTGTTACAGTCCACCCTGACAGCCTCCTGTGCGAGGTCCATCTCCAACGCCAAGCCCTTCAGCCATAAGAACTCCTTCGCTGCCTCCGTAATGCCAATATACTCTGCCTCAGTCATGGATAAGGCCATGATGGACTGCAAGCACGATCTCTACGAAACGGGACCTCCAAACATGCTAAATTCAAAACCTATTGTCGACCATTGGATGTCCATGTCTCCACCGAAATTTGCATCTACAAACCCTCCTATCAGCCCTCGAGCCTCTTTGGACATGTTGGAGAGTCCCTCAGCACCTCTTCATTGTTCGTAGCAGATGCTGACTCCAACAGTACCCATCAAGTATCTGAAGATCTCCTTCAGTGCTCGCCAGTGCTCCCTGTCAGGTTGCACCATGAACCTGCTGACCTGACTCACTACATGGGTGATATCTGGCCTACAACATACCATGGTGTACATAAGGCTCCCCACACCAAAGGTATATGGCACTCTCTTAATCTCCTGAGCCTCCACCTCAGTCTGTGGCGACATCATCTTTGAGAGTCTAAAGTGCCCGACGAGTGGCAGTTCTATCGATTTCGCTTCATCCCAAATCCAAGATCTTTTTGAGGTAACCTCTCTGAGATAAATACAGCATCCTCTTGGCTCGATCTCTGAAGATTTTTGTATCTAAGATCTTCCTCGCAGGCTCCAAATCCTTCATCTCAAACTCTCAAGATAAGGTTGCCTTCAGTTCCTGCACAACCTTCCTACTCTTGCATGCTATAACCATATCATCTATATACAAGAGTAGAAACACCCTAGACCCATTTTTCAAAGATTTAACATAAACACAAGAGTCATACTCACACCTGAAAAGTCTGATGCTCCTCACATAAGAATCAAACCGCTTGCACCATTGCCTCGATGATTGCTTCAGCCCATACAGTGATTTCTGTAACAAACAGACCTTTCCTTCTGCTCCTGGCTCTCGAAATTCAGGTGGCTGCTCGATGTAGATGCTCTCCTTCAGATGCCCATAGAGGAATGCCGTCTTGATATCTATTTGCTCCAGCTCCAAGTCCTGAGTTGCTACGATGCTCAGCAACACCCTGATGGAAGTATGCCTGAGATGAGAGAAAAAATCTCACTAAAATTGATGCCTTCCTTCTAGGAGTATCCCTTAGCTACTAGCCTCGCCTTGTATCTGATACCTTCCTGCTCCAAAGGCCCTCCTTACGTTGGTAAGCATCTCCCCAGATATTGCTTGGATCCACCTCTCTTTGTCCTAACTCTCTATAGCCTTCTTGTAGGTGTAGGGGTCCCCATTCGTTGTTACCAGAATATATGACACTGTCTCTTCGAAGTCATATCGTTTCGATTGCCTGACGTTCCTTTTGGACTTGTGAAGTGCAATCCTGATATCCATCCTAGGTTTTGTTTGCTCCTGCTAGACCTCCTGGCTTCTTTCATTCATCTGACCTCTCTCCACCTATGGAGATACCTTTGGAGAGTGCTCTACCAGAATACCAAGTCCTCCCAATGCACTTGCAAGTAGCAAATAGAATAGGATGTTAGTTGTCCAGTGCTGCCCTACTGGACCTCCTACTGCTCCTGCTGCTCCTCTATGCCATCTCGCCTTTGAAGAACTAAATTTTATCAAAGATGACATTCCTACTGATGACAACCTTCTTCTCCAAGGGGTCCCACAGTAGGTATCTCTTAACTCCTCGTGGATATCCCAAGAATACCATCTTCCATGATCTGGCATCCAATTTGCTCTGCTCACCAGCATCGATATGCACAAATGCTGTGCACCCAAACACCCTTAGATGGCTCAATCCAATCTTTCTTTCAGACTATTTTTCTCTAAATACCACCATCTAACTTGGTGTGAGGTGATCGATTCATCAAATACTAGGCTGCATCCACTGTATCAATCTAGAACATCTTAAGAAGCTCTACCTGTAGCCTCATGCACTGTACCTTTTTTATGAGGGTTCTGTTCATCCTCTCAGCCATCCCATTTTGCTGAAAAATCTCTCTCACCGAGAAATACCTTTTGATGCTACACTCCTCACAAAAAATTGAAACTCCTTACTGGTGTACTCTCCACCATTGTCGGACCGCAAACACTTCAAGCTCCGACTTATCTCCTTCTCCACCTCAGCTTTTCACACCTTGAATTTGGTGAAGACTTCTGATTTCTCCTTCATAAAGTAGACCCTTACATTCCTTGAGAAATCATCTATAAAGATCAAAAAGTATCTCACCCGTTTCTGACTAAAATCAGGGTCGGTCTCCACACATCAGTGCGAACTAGTTCCAGTGGGACTACACTACGGGCTGAACTGCTGGCAAACTGCACTCTCCTTACTTTTCATCTAACATGGCTCACATACCTCTAAGATACCTCCATCCAGATCTGAAATCAGACTATACTTGCTCAGCTCCTTCATCCCACGATCTCCCATGTGGCCTAGGCGGTAGTGCCATAACCGGTGAGTCCCTTGCTGGTCCTGCGTTGTTGCTGCTGCATCAAATTCTTCGGTCACCACAGATCTTTCCATCCTATAGAGGTTATTCTCCATCCTCTTATCTCTCATCACTATCATGGCTCTATTTGAGATGTTCAATACCCCACTCCTGGTATGACTGCTGAAGCTATAGCCACTCCGCTCTAGGTAACCAAGTGACACGAGATTCTTCTTCAGATCAGGGACGTGCTTCATATTAGTGAGAGTTTGCACCATCCCATTAAACATCCTCACACGAATGCTCCCAATACCAGCAATTAGACATGGGTGATCACCTCCAAGTGTCACGCTCCCTTCATCCGTCCTGGTGTATGTAGCAAACCAAGACTGGTTTAGGATGTAGTGATGCGAACAGGATGAATCCAGGATCCATACATTTGTGTTTTATCTGTGACCATCTGATACCACCAAGAGGTCATCCTCCACCTCACTATCAGCCACCATACTTAGTGCATCAAATCCTCCCACTGTGGGCAATCTCGTTTGAAGTGCCCGATCTCGTTGTACTTGTAGCACCTGACTTCTTTCTTGCTCCTGCTCTTTCGAGACTTTGACCGTCCCCTTGACTTGTCTCTTTCCTTCCTCTTCCTGATCTCTCTCCCATGGCCAAGCCTTCTTGGAGAGCACCTTCCTTGGTCAACTTCTCTCGCTGTTCATTGGACCGCAGCATCAAGACCATGTCTTCATACTCCAAGGTCTCTTTGCTGTAGAGGAGCATCGTCACCAATGGATCATAGGAAGGGGCAGCGAGCATAGCAGTAGTAATAACTTATCTTTCTCCTCCATCTTCACTCCAATGTTTAGCAACTCATTGCATATCTGGTCGAATTTTTGGATGTGACCCAAGACATCTCCACCTTCCTGCATCTGAAGGCTGTACTGTCTCTTCTTCAACATCAGCTTATTGCATATATTTTTTTCATATACATGGTGTGCAACTTCGACCACAAATCTTTCGAAGCCCTCTCCTCTAACACCGAATAGAGCACCGCATTCGTCAAATATCCTCTAATCACAGAATAAGCCTTCTTCTCCAGGGACATCTACTGACGATCCGTTATCCCTTCAGGCTTTTCCTCTAATGTCTGATCTAGATCTGCTTGAACCAAAGATCTTCTACCCAAATTTTCCACATAAATTTTTTTTTCTCCATCAAACTTCTCAAAATTAACCTTCATGTTGCTTTCCATGGCTGGATCTAAACCAAAACACAACAAAACTCCAAGGGATTTGAGAAATACCTTGATAGGGTCCTTATTGAAATTTCAATCTTTGAAAATTTACAACTTCTGGAGTCTCTTTATTTCTCCACACAATCTATGCTTTGATACCAAGTGTTGGATCAATTTTTTTAGATTGTGGACATCAGAAAATAGTAAAGATCAGGTCGTGGAGGTCTTTGAAGGCCAGTAACTAAGCAAAACAAAACAACCTTCAAGATTTCAGCAGCCTTGTAAATTCTATCAGCAGAATTGCTTTCTACGACTTGAACCTCTTCTCCACCAAATTTGAAACCCACCTTTTGGAACCTGAAAGTATCCTTGATGAAGCCTTCAAAAATAAAGATGAGATGTGGAACTCCACTTGGGCGGCCAAGGGGGGCGCACAAAAAAGGGGGCGTGCACAAGGAGGGTGCTAGAAACCCTAGCGCCTCCTTTCTTCCTTTTTGAGGTAGGCGGCCAAGAAATCTTAGGATTCTTATTGCTAGAACATGAAGAAGACCAGAGAAAGAGAGGAAGAAAAAAGAGAAGATTAGAGAGAAAATGATTTTGTATTCCTTCGATTCATCGAGTTAGAATAAATATATCTTTATATATAGGGTCAATGTAACCCAATCCAAAAAAAACTCCCGTGGCTAACTCAATATAAGATTGCACTCACCCAAGCCCATGTACACCCATGACTTATCCCAATCTCATAATCTTGGACTCAATCCTAGCCCAAATATAAGTTAGCCCCTCAAGGCCCAAAGTCTCTAAATCTCAAGATCCGAAAGGTGGATAGCCTTTCGACCTAGGGTCCAAACTAGCCCTAGAAACCGCATGACCACCTCATGAACTTTGGACTTTGGCCTTAGCTTTGGTCCTCTAAGCTTTGAGAGCACCACATAAGGCCCAACACACTTGTTGAGAGAGTTTCCATCAAGATCGTGACTTCAGTTTGTGCAGAGCTTCAGAAGCACAATTGGTGAGAGAAGATCCATTAGAGGTTCTATCATTTGATCAGAGAAGAGTCAGAGAGATTGACTCAAGTGCTAACTTCAGTGAGGGAGGATGTTCATGACCGGATCCAGTCATCTACCATCCTCTCCTTCTAATTAGCCTAGACAAACATCTTAGGATTATTTTGACCTATGCTTACCTAGGATGCTAGGATTTCTTTTATAGAGTTTTAGTGACCCTTACAATCTATTTTTGTCATCTATGTAGAAACTAGCACTCATACATTTTATATGTTTTCATCATATTTCTGTATTTGTATTTTGGCTAATCAATAAAAATCTAATCTTTTTAGAAATTAAGTGGGTTTGATCTTACATTTGTGTTTATGTATTTGATTGCAAAAATGCATTATTTATAAAATCGAGGAGAAAAACATACTCGTGTAATGCTTATCTTTTAATTAAATATACATAATTTGAAAGAAATAGGGAGAGTATCAAAAAAAATAAAGAATCTTCTATCATTTATCATTAAAATAGGGGGAGATAACATTATTCCAACTTAAAGGAGAAATCACTTTGAAATTTAATGAAAATAGAAATTATTGATGATTATTTGCACACTCTTGTTGCTTTGAAACATCATTTATACTTGATTTCGTGATTCATACTTTGTATGGTTTGATTGTATCAACTTTTTGACAATTACTTAGCATCTTAAAAAAAAAATTGCATTGATTGATCATCTTTTGAAAAATGAACTTGAAAAATATTTTTCATAATTTGTATCAAATTGAATTTAAATTATGAATCCTTATTTGTTCAAGTAATGAATCTGAAAATTGATCTCCTTTGATCTTTAAGTGGTATCAAAATTTTAAGAAAATCATGATTTGGTTTGAATTTCAAGTCAATTGGTATCTAGAAGACCTTTCAAAGAAATTACTATTTAGATTGCTTTTCAAGATAATTAGCATAAAGAAGATTATTTTCATAATTTATATCGAGAAGATTCCTCTTAAGAAACTTTTCACACTTGGTATCAATGGTTTCACTCTTGCCTTATCTCTTCATCATTTGGTAAAAAAATTGAATACTTGGTCTCAAACTTATTTTGCATTAACGTATTCTCGATATGGTATCATTTGAGACAAACTTATACCATTTCTGAACTTAATAGATTAATACCATTTAAAGTAAGAAAGAGAGCTTTTAAAAAAAAATAAAATGTATTTGATGCTTTTAATACCATTTAAGCATGTATTTGATGCTCAAAATCCTTAATAATTTTCAAATCCTTAATATTAAAATCCTTATCTCTATTGGGTTCTTGAACTTAAAGCAATTTTTTAGCTAAATTTAAGAAATTGTTTTGATGCATTCATATTATGCAAAAAGGGAGAGATATGTCTTTAATTCTATATTAATCAAAAGAAAGAGATAATTCTTTTTGGAAAGATACTATTTGGATTTACATTCAAAATATTTAGTAACAAGAAGAATTAAATTGATTATTTTTCCAAAGAAATAATCTCAAACCTCTTTCAATGGGTATCAAATAGATTATCATTGCTCTGTGCTCTAGTTATTTATCTTTTGGCAAAACAAAAGATTGCTTTATCTTAAATATGTTTTGCATAGCTTTGATATTATATCTTTGAGATCAATTCTAAAGATTGATATCTTGATAATTCTCAAGAAGAGAAAGAAATGATTTTTGTAAAACTAAATATGTCTTATGTTTTGATTTAAATCATTTACTCAACATGCTTAGTTTTGAAAAGCTCTATATCTCTAGAATCTTTAAGTTCAAAGCAATATTGTAATTGAATTTAAGAATCTATTTAATGCTTCAATTTTATTCAAATGGGAGAAATTTATTTTAAATCTATATTGTTCAAAAACAAATGCTTTTGAATCTATATTGCATTTGCTATAAACTTTCAAAAAGAAAGAAGTCTTAAAAAGGGGAGAAGCTTTTAATCTAAATTGAAAAGGTAAATTCATGTTAAGCTTGAAAAAGGGAGAAAACAAATCAATCTCTGATTTTTGAATATATGACTTGATTTTGATGATTCATCATGATTCCATCCCTTAAACTTTTGATACTGCCAAAAAAGTAGAGAGTTAGGATGAGTATATGCTGAAAATACTTGAAATTATCTTAAATTAATTAACATGCTCATGTGCTTGCTTGAAATCATATGAAATGAGCATTTTGATATCAAATGTATACTTCAAATGAAGCATTTATGAATTATATATTCATATGTGTTTATCCTATCACTTAATGATCTATGTTAACAATTTAATTGAAATATATTATTTTTATTTATGCATATACTAAAAGTTTTGTCATTATCATAAAGGAAAAAATTGTTGACCCTATGATTGATTTTGATGATTATCAAACTTTGAGTAATCGTGATTCAAATCATATATTTCAAGGATGGATGTAGAATTTTTAAAATATTTTAATTGAAAATTTATCTATGAAAAAAATTTCTCAAGGATGCCAAGTCAAAGTACTTCAAAGAATAAAATTCTACAAATTTGGCTCAGAGGAGTTGACCCAGGATAAGAGGAGTCGACTCTGGTATATTGGAATAGGACTAGCACAGGCTTGAGTTGACTCATGAACAGTTCAAGCCGACTCTCTCAAAGAAGACAGAAGACTGTATTTCAGAACTATGACTGGAGTTGACCCCTGAAGATCTAGAGTCGATCTTAAGACAGTTGGAGTCGACCCTTAAGAAATTAGAGTCGATCCCTGGCCTGGGACAATACTAACGGCTAGTTTTCTGCACACTTTCAAACGGCTAGTTTTTAGATGTAACGGCTATGCCAGCTCTTCCAACGATCAAAACTTATTCTTCAACAACTTCTGAGCTTATTAAAAGCTAGAAAATCAATTGGAAAGGCAGCCAAGAGAATTAAAAAGAGAAAATCATCAGTTTGAGTAAGGAACATTGAATACCATTAAAAAGAGAAGAAAAGAAAGAAAATAGTGCACAGATTTGATAGCTTTCAAAGAGTGATATTCTCCAATATTATACATCCTCTCAAGCATCAAAGAAGAGAAGTGAAGCTTCAAAAGAGCCATTCCACAATCACTTCTTCGAGCTTCAAAGAGTTTTTTTTCAGTTTTTATTTTTGTACTGAAATTTCTTATCCTTGTAATTTGATTTCTTTACAAGTTTGTTTGGAGGAAAAAAACTTAGGGTAAAGATCCAACCAAGTCAAGAATTGAACTTTATAGATTTTGATTGGTGAGCCTATAAAATCAACTAGATTGATTATGAACCCAAAAATAATTCATGTAAGATTGTAGTTGGTAATCCTAAAAAATCAACTGAATTTATTATGATCTCAGATAAAACAAACACACTATAATTAGAAGAATATAGTAAAATTTTTAAGGAGCTCTTGGGGAGTGGATGTAGGTGTGGGGTTGCACTGAACCACTATAAATTTGATCATGTTTGTATTGTGCCTTCTTATCCTTGCTTGACTTACTTTGGTTTCTTGCTTTGTATGCTTTGTATCATTTTAATTCTTATATAGTTTTATTTATTCTATTACCACATATTGTTTACTCTTTACAAATACTCAATAAGTTTAATTTAAAATATATACTTGTTTAGATTATTAATTTAATTAAAATTTTTAAAGAACTCAATTCACCTCCTTCTTGGGTTGCTACCTTTCTGGGCAACACAGCCTCATCATCATCGGACACATCAACCAACCCAAATTCAAAAAGAAGGGGTGCCTCATGTGGTGGGATATTTCTTCCTTACAAGACTCCCCACTATCACTGCCATCAGACTTCGCATCATCATCCTCATCTTTGTCATCAGTAGGATTAGGATCATAACTAATAGTGGCTTCATTTTTGAATGAAGTGGTATTGACTACTGCGGTTTTCAATCCTCCAACCCGAGCATGGTATGCATGTGACTGATTAAGTGATACAGGATCGTTAGATTCATGCTCCACATGCTCTATGGTAGCTACCACATAACTAGGATCACCCCTGTATCATCAAATATGGCGTTACTCCAATGTTGATATGCAGCCTCTACCCTTAGCATGTACCGAGGACTATTAGTTATAGGCGCTCCTGATCCACCAACCATGCATGCAGGGGTACCCCATATTCATACCCAACTTTATCGGCCATTAAAGATACATCAAGTAAAGATCCCTCCATGCCTGATTGCATAAGTAGAGCAAATACTGGCTGAGACACACTTGCAAACTGTTCACCACCATCCGAAACTCCTATCGTTATCAGCTCGATAAAATTTCAACTGTCAGAAAAACCTCCTGTGACAGGATGCCCAAGACAGTATACGTTATTTGATCATCTTCAATAGATATAGCCAATATTATCTAGCTGTATGAATTGAAAATCTACACATTAGAAAACTCCACATTGATTGGGGTCCCATCTAGTGACAGCATAAAGACTCACGCAAGTTCTTGGTATGTTGTGTTACGGTCTATCATTGCCATTCAGATCCTTCCACCATCATAATATTTACCGTTAGCATCACGACTGATCCTTCCATCCCAGTGGAAGATAATAGTGATAAGTCTTAGATCCATTTTTCAAAAATATTGTGAGAACTAACTATATAAATATATAAAATTATAAGGTACTATTTGTAGATTCTTTATACAATAACATTATCTCATATTTTTTAAAATGAATCCCTTAGTTTGAAATGCAAATGTATTTCAAACTTGAGCCCCTAAGTTTGAAAGGCAGACCTTTAGTAATGAAGGGATCCAATCCAAAACTATAGGGCAAGTCCTAAAATTGAAATGCAGACCTTCAGCATTTCAAACTTCAATCCGTAGTGCAAGTCTCATGCCATAGATTTGGTATCATTCATATTATCATGAGAACAAAACCCATAAATTGAAATTTTATCCACAAAGAAGAATCCTTTCGATCAAAAATCTTCAAACTTAAAAACTATATTATATCATGTTTCTAGCAAGATTAAGCTCTCAAAACCTCAAGGAACTAACAGGCACCAAATGCTTTGAAACAAAACCCAACCAAACCTAATAAACCCCTCCAATCTCCCTCAAGTGCTCTCCTTCGCCATATATCTTCAAAAAAAAGGATGAAATAAAAGAATAACAAGCAAAAATAACAAAATAAAGGATCATTTGAGCTGGATAAACATCTTACCTTCTAATCAACCAATGGAGAGGAGCTGAGGGAGCTACCCGCCACTCGCAAAAGAGGGAGAGGGGGGAGAGAGAGAGGAGGAGAGGAGGGAGAGATCCGCCCGCAGGTATTACATAAGAGAGAGAGGGAGAGCGCCTGCTCGCACACACGAGAGGGAGAGGGAGAGAGAGGAGTTGAGGGAGTTTATGGAGGTAAGAGAGTGAGGAAACACACTCTTGGATTTTTAAGGTTGTAGGGGCCCTGTAAGTGAATAGTGAAGGAAAACGGATAGTTCAAAGTATGTATTTTAAATTTATAGTAAAAATAAAAATTAAATATTTTAATATTTTAAATATACCTTGAATCAGATCTAAACTATCAATTAAGGATCTATGATATGAAAAATTTAAATATAAAATCTGATATAAACAAAAACTGCATCGATCACATCGATGCCCTGAATCTGATCTAACCATTAGATCACATCGATTGAGTTCATAACTCATCACCTTTTCATGAGTCGATGATCTTCGCTATTGGTAGGTATAGAACAAAGATCTCACTAATGTTGAGTAGCCACACGATCGTCCGACCTCTACAGATCGTCTACTCAAAGCCCTGATCGGATCTTCCTTCGCGGGAGCGCTAGCTCGCATCAAAAGCTCTAGATGACTGATCCAAGCTTCTTCTTTGGATCTCCTAGACTCCTTCAGATCAAAAATAAAGCTTTACAAGAAGGAGATGGTGTGGAAGATTGAACAAGACTTACTCTTATATTTTTCTTCTCATAAAATCTAGAGTTGAAACCCTAGACCCTACACCTTACGTCCGAGAGGAAGAACACTTCCTCTGGTTCTCATGCATGGAAGTCCAACCCACTCTCAACTTTTCATGCCCCAACTCTCAAGTTTTATACATCAAAAATCACTTCTAATCTCACACAAAATTGATCCCTTCTTAAGGGTGGCATCCCATAGAAGATAAGGATAAGGAAAAATAGTTTCGGTTTAATTTCAAATGTTGGTTGATCCTTATCACCAATTCAAATCAAATTTGAATTAAATTTTGAACCAAACTTTATCCTCATCTTATAAACTCAGAGAGAGATCAGCCAATATTAGATTAGTATAAAAATCTCATTCAAAATTACTTTATGCATGGAGAAAGATGATGGCATGAAGAGAAGAGTCCAACTCAATTTGGACTCTAAGTTTTCATTCAAATTCAAACTCATTTGAACTCAAATTTAAATCAAATAATTTTAATTTAAAAGAATCAGATATGGATGTAGAAAAGCTTTTGGGCATGAAAAAAATTTATGTAAAAAATTTTTCTCGCATGAATAATAAGAGGGCGCAGAGAAAGGAGGCACAAGGGATTTGAATTCGAATTATTTCTCATCCAATTGGATTCTTAACCAACCAAATTAGGTTAGATCTAATTAGATCATTAAACCTAATCTAATTAGATAATAAATAGTATCAATTAAATTTTAATCAAATTAAAATTAATCAAGCTCAAGTTCTGATCAAATTAAAATCGAACACCCTTAGCGATTAGGTCATCTCATAACCTAATCGGATCAAACCAAATTAAATCTAATTCAATTAGATTTGATCCAAACCTCAATGCTCAATCAAATTAAGCTAATTAGCAATCTAATTAGTAATCAATCTTCCTATAATTTATCAATAATTAATAATTAATTATTATAATTTTGTATAGGTTAATCATCAATCGAATTGACTATTTACTCTAAAATGATTCTTAATCGTCGATCAGCCATATGACCAGTTAGAAATTTTTTTGAGTATGACCCCATAGGTTCGAACCTAAATCGACAGTATAGGAACAATCTTCTTATACCAGTCAAAGTGACCATCTAGTAATGATACCCGACGTCCGGATAGGTCGAAAGATTGTGAAGCATCATTCAAGAATCTATTGGTATTTGATTACCATATAATTCATCTCTTTGACTCAAATGCTTAGGATAACCTAGGATTTAACTATCAATCTTGATATGGTCATCCACATTGTATTTCAATTTTTAAATCCATCACATGGATTACCTCGATCGAGATTTTATTGAATTGAAACACACTGATACATTAACTCCTACTTATTCGGAATGGTCAATTCCATCTTGACTCACATACCGACTTTTCAAGTACTTGACTGTGTCCAGAAATCTTTCATCACTGAATTAAAATTCAGGTAGTCCAGTACTAAAGCACAGTGAGTTGCTTACAAGTTACTGTGGTGATCTCAAGTCGTAGGAACACTTATACCCATATCCTTCGTGAGCTACTCTTGACAGCAAAGTGCTCAACAATTGGTCATGTTCAGTGAGATGTACTCCAATATCTCAGTTGCATGCCATGCCAGTGTCTCCACACTCCTTGATTAAGAGGATAACCAACGTACATGGCATACAATGATCTATACTTGATATAGCTATCGTCCTAATAAGAGTATATCATTTGGTCATGAACTTAAGGTTAAGATTAATAATATATCCTCCTA
>KE508872.1:52465-63844 GCA_000441515.1 Elaeis oleifera | reverse complement strand
TCGATCAAATNTTGACCCATGGACCTTGGACTGAAAGCCACTTGGCAAGAGGTCATTGGAGAGTTTTTGTGGAGTATCCACCTGTTAAATTCAGTCTAAAAGTGGGCACCATAATCATATAAGGCTTTCACCCAAATTGGATGAGGATCAGAGTCCCATGAGATGAAAACTCTGATGCCTTGATCAACTTAGAATGTTGGGCGCCAACCTCACTGGGCTTATCCAGTGTTGGCGCCAACAGTAGGAGAGATTGTGGGGATTTTTATCTGATGTGATCAGATGACATCACTCCACCAATCAAAATTTTCAGAATTAATTAAAATTTCTGATTGATCGAATGATGTAGCACTGTGTGGCGCAGCAGGGTCTATTTAAACCCTGTCTGCACCTAGGGTTAAGAGATAGCTTGGCCATACCCTGCAAAAGTCTGAAACCCCTCCACCTCTCCACACCCTTCTGGTGCTCTCTCTCCCCTCTTCACGCCCAAGAAGTTGGGCATCCATCTGGTGCTAATCCAAGGCGTGGTGGCGGCCTGATCAGGAGGCTACAGCAATCTGTCGAGAAGCCGCTGCTCCAGCTTCAGAAGGTCTTTTGAAGAACTTCCAGATCAGATCTAGATCTAATTTTTGGAGTAAAGATTTATGAGGAGAAGACAATCCAGATCCTGCTCGAGTGGATATCGATAGACATCAGGCAACTACGTGGCTACATCAGAACCTCGAGCATCGCTACGATCATCTATAGGGTAATCAAATTATCCTAGAGGTATTTCTTTATTCTTCATATTTTTAGATTTAATTTTAGATTTAATATTAGATAATGAAATTAGATCTAATAGATTTTAGATCTGAAATAATCATAGAATTTTTTTTTAAATATTTCATCCCAGATTTTATTAGATCTGGAAGATCCTACGGCGAAAAAAGTTAGTTTTTTCTTTAATTAATTCAACCATGATTTGATTAAGTCATCTTGATTAGACCAATGGATTGTCAGATAGTATTACCTGATCAATCCATTCCACTTTGTTGATTTCTCTCTCCTCTAATATTCTCTCTCTATATGATTTATGAATCCAATAAATCTAACTTGTTATTTTGAATCTGAGTTGATTCCAATAGGAGATTTTGAACCACTTTATCAATCAGACAACATGCCCACATCATTCCAACCTTTGTTGAGCATGCAAGATCTATTCCTATTGATCCTTGTTGAATCATATGTTTCTTATTTAATCATAATCCGATAAACTATCCCGATTGGATCAGTTGGGATGTTAGATGCTACCACTTTTGTCAGTCTTATGAGAGTGTTAGAACTTAAAATTTTTATTAGTTGTAGCCTAAGATTGATAAAAGAATATATTTTGAATAATAGATTCTAAAGGATGCTTTTGGACTTGATTGAATCTGTTCGTTCAATGTTCTGTAGAGATAAGTCATGAATCAACTTTTTAAGATATTTTGTAATTATTTTATAAGTAAATAATTAGTCTTTAAATTATGCATGATTTGTAAAACTATTTTTTGTACGAAAAGTGTTTACAAATTTAAAACTTATGAAATATCATAATATATTGATTTATTATGAAATATACATATATTCAGTGGAATTATGATATCTATATTTTATATTGTAAAAGTATTTTGATATAGATTAGATTTATGCTCTTAGCCTAACTTTGTTTAAAATCCTGTCCATAGGAGTTATACATTGATATCCTACCAATAGGGGTTATATGTTGGTTTTTGAACCTTGCCAATGGGAGTTTTGCATTGATTTTTAGACCGTACCAATCGGAGTTGTATGTTGGCACTCTGTTATGGACCCTGCCATAGAGATAAATATGGTTGTAGTTATGGCTACTAAGTCATATGTGATTTGTATCGAATCAAATTTATGATTATATATGTATATAAATATTTGAAAAGATTTGATATATATTAATTAGCATAAAATGTATTCTTCCATTTATTTATGATATTTATTTTTCAAACATCATATCTTATGGTAATATCTTAAAGTTTAGTTGAGATATTCATTACTTATTGGACTATCGAACTCATTTTCTCTTCTTTCTTTTTAGATTCAGATTCTCAATTGAGGATATGGGTAATACTTTGGGAGTGAGTTAGAAGTGAGAGTCAACAACATATGTTTATTATTATATTTTTGCAGAGTTATTATTTGAGATGTAATTAATATAAGATCTTTTGAATATGGTTGAAATTTGGTGAGAGATTAAAGTTGATTTTTGGTTAGTTAAAATTTGGATTTAATTTATTATGAATTCTGTTGTGATGTATTGATGTCATTTTTGGAATACTTTACATGCTTATGGAGACAGTTCTTCATAAGTATGTGGTGGTTGCCGCGAGCTCCGACTCATGGTCTCAAGTTGGGCGTATGATAGTTGGACATATCAATTCTGGTCAAGCTCATGAACCAAGTGATTATAAGGAGAATCACCTTCAATCTCCATATATATATTTGTTGCCCAATAGGTGTAGTAAGCTGAAAATGTTTACATGGCCTCTCAATTGCCGCTCTCAGCTCAATGTGGGGAATAGTAGGCCAAGATGAGCATGGATTCAATGGCCTTCATGGTCCTAAAGAGAGAAACCAACAGCTACATTGTTGTTCTTGATAGAGGCATCAAAGTTCACCTTCAAAATGCAATGAGAGGAGGAAGCTGCTTTAGGTCAGTGAGATAGTGCCATCCATTTCCCTGTTGTAAGGGAGATTACACTCATGTCTTGTGTATGGATGAACTCCTTAGCAAGTTGCATTGTCCAACAAGGCATGAACATATTGGACTACCTTACAACATCCTACTTCACAATAGCCAACCAGCATAGCATGATAATGCTTTTATATTTGCCCCCAATGTAGTAGGGTCATCTACCATTTGAATGAGAGTATCATTAGAAGAGAAACAAGGAATGTTTGCATCGAAGTCTCGCCAACCAATCTTTCACAAGACAAATGGATTTCCATTAATTTTAGTGCTATGATAAGTCTTGGCCGGCAATGACAAATTTTCTTTCCTGATGACTTTAGCACTAATATTAGCAATATGAAAAAATATTCCTTCCAGTTACATTTAGATTGCATTTGGTAGTTGCAATCTATTCAGATTGCTAACAATTTAAAGTGGGCCCACCAAATTAATGTGTTTGATATGCTTTTTGGATGGCAATCCAGATTTTCTGGACAATCTACATTGCCTCCTATCTAGATTATCATTTTTTGGCAATGTTGTAAAAAAATTTTGGACAAAATTACTACTCAAAAATTCACACAAATTTATCTCTCTGACCATGGTGGTGCCACCGATGGAGGCTAGCCCCATCACCGCCTCCCCTCCCCCCATCCTAATGGGCTCCTTTTATTCCTCCCATGGCCACAGAGATGGTGACGATGATGAAGAGGAGCAAAAGCTCCTCATGAACTCCAAGACCTCCAAGAAGAAGGTCCTCGGACAAGAGCCCGAGGTCCTCTCATGCCATGCTGCTACCTCTTTGCTCTCCCCTAGCTCTTTAATGCCGTCACCCCACACCTCCTTGGCCCCTTCGTCTAGGTCTAGGACCCTCCCTCCATCCCAATGGGCTCCTCCCATTCCTCCCATGACTGCAGAGAGGGTGACGACAGTGACGATGATGACCATAAAAAGGAGTGCAAGCTCTTTACAAACTCCCACAGCAACGACGACGACGATAAAAGAAGCGCAAGCTCCTCACAAACTCCAAGACCTCCAAGGAGAAGGTTCTCAAGCAAGAGCCTAAGGTCCCCCCATGCTACGCCGTTGCCTCTTCGCTCTCCCCCCAACTCTCCATTGCCAACATCTTGCACCTCCTTGATCCCTCCGTTCGGGTTTGGAATCCCTACAATGTCCTTCTCCTCCCACCCCTGCATACCTCTGCGATCTCGTCTAGAGGCCCCATGAACTGGGCCACAAAGGTGCTCCTTATTGCCCATAGCGAGTGTGAGGCTAGCCTGTGATCGAATCTGGTCAACAGGTAGTGGCTGATGATGGGGCTGACCTCCAAGGAGAAGCATCGGGCTAGGGCTTTGGCCATATTCGAGATGTGAGGTTTACTTTCATGTACACATCACCGTTGGATCGGGCAAAGATCACTGCGGCTTTTATTCTACAAATACACAATAATTTGATTTAAAGATATTTTAAAATTTGATTTCATATTATTAGTAATCTGATTATCATATCAAACATGTCAATCAAGATTCTCAATAATTTTACTGCAACATTATCTGTATGTACCAAAATAATAATTAACATTACTGATAATATAATGGTGGCAATTTATCTTGAAGGCAATCCATATTACCTTCCAAGATTGTCTGGTGATGCACCAAATGCAACTTTAGGTATAGCCATGGGCCCATAGCAATAATAGTATCACTTAGATCCTGGAAGAGAAGTTCAGATAGCTTCTAAGAATCCATTTCTTTCTACTGAACGAGTCAGACACCTTCAAATTATGATCATAGATATCAATATTAATGAGTATTGGAAGGTGATTCACCGAAAATTAGACAATCATAGATTTTGAAAGAACTTGCTCTACATACAATTTTGAATTCTCCGCATAAGCTTATCTTGGACAGAAAGCCCCCATTGCAAACATGTTGCCAAATTTGAGAACAGAATCTCTCAGTAGATTAACTAGTGCCTTGATGTTAAAGACACCTTGTTTTCTCTTTCAAAAAATGCAAATGCATTTCTATTTTCAAAGTATCCGAAGAAAACCAAAACAAACATAAGCAAAATAAAATCAAAAACCTAAAACAAATGGAGTAAAAGCACAAAATAAACAAAAAAATAAAGAACTAGAAAATTGCAATGATGACAAAACATAATCTGAATAATCACCATGACAAAGGAAATTTGGTTCTTCCTTTTCAATAAAATAAAGCACCTCAGATACTCATGAAGCTCTTTAATAAGGCACTAAGAACATATCCTACTTTGGTAGGTTAGTCAATCTCTTATATCGTGCATCTCAAGGGTTAAACATGAAATCCACATGATTCTTAATAACATGAAAAAAAGAGCACAACAATGGAAGAACAAATGGTAGAAGGGGGTTTAATTGGGTTGGAGTCAGCCTCGAGGGGTGAGTAGGGTGTAGCTTCGAAGTTGGGGATGATCCCCTGCTCATCAAAAAAAAAATATAAAGAAAAAGAAACAAAGGAAAAAAGGGGAAGAAAAGAAAAAGGAAAGCAATTTTGTTTAACAAAAGAGAGGTTTACGTAATCCATTTCTTAATGGTAAAGAATGATTTTGTTGGAACTGAATTCCTATTTCCACTCCTTTTTGTTGTTGCGAGTAACTACTTCAGCAAAAGTTTAAGCTCACTCCATCTTAGTTCTACAAACCTACACTATAGTTACTTAAGGTCTAAACTGGAGTCTAAAATTTGAATAAGAAGTACAAGATGTAGTCTCACTTTGTTCAAAATTATTGAAACAAGATTGTACTCACCAAATAACTAAACGAGCAGGAGCTCCAACTTCGGCTAAGGACACATTCAAATTTCAAATCCTTATAATGACAAATGTTAGGGGACTTCAATTTTCATTGTATATCCCAACTGAACCTATAGGTTGAACCATCAAGAAAAGGAAATTCATTTGAGCATTGTATAGCCCATATGAATTGTCACTTCCCTTTCTAATCTATAACGAATTAGATCATTTTAATAACTATTGGTAAGTCACACATTAGAAGGCATTTCTTCATGTTAACATATAATCAATTAACATTCATCATATTAACATATAAGAAAATATAAAAGAGAATCTCTTTCAAATTTTATTTGCTTTAGAAATTTTAGATGCTTTTGAATTCTCGGTTGCTTCATAGTTCCAAGTTGTTCTATAATGTTTCTTAGGTTATAAGTACTCCAGAATTCTGCCTTGGGGCTTCTTTGGATCCTTTAGTTTGTCTTAGTAGTTCGCATCATGTCTTCTCTCCCATTTGCAAGCATCCAACATTCCTCACTCGCAACCCTATCTTAGTGAAAGCCTGCTTCTACGACAAATCCCAAATGCAATTGGCATAATTTGTCTCAAGACCCACTATTATGCTCCAACCTAAGATCACAAGCTAGAAATCATGGTAATTGTTGCATACTCATGAAGAACTCTTTCCATAAGCATATAAGATATCTCATTACAATATCATAAAGCAATAGCGAAATAAAATTTAAATAATTAATATTCAACTTTAATTCAAATAACTAAATCAAATATCTTATAAATAAAATTTATAATTTTTACTAACTTCAATAAATCCTAATCTAAATAAAATATTAAATTCTACTTCTAATTCACTCTTTCATATAGAATCTTCAAATCAAGCTAGTTCTTTAAATCTGTAAAAATAGTAAAATATATAGAAATGAGATAGACAGTTCAGTAAGTAATATTCATTTTATTTAGATAAATTTAATAATAATAATATAATTAAAATAAGTATGCAATGTACAACAACTCAAAATATGCAACACTAATCAAATAAAATCCATATGAATTCAATCTTTTCAAAATCTATTTTTAAATTATTTTTATTCATAAATCGATTTCTTTCAAAATATCTAGTTTACCTCAATAGTCATAAACTAATCAAAGTATCAACGCATAATCTCCACTAACAGGATATCAATATATTAGCACACAACCATCGCTGGCAAGGTGTTGATATAATAGTGAAGAAAAAATCATCTTATGGTGACAAGTATGCATGCAGAATTTAAAATAAATATAGTAAAAAAATTTTAGATCTAAATAATTTAAATCTAATCTTATTAAGCATGCATGGAGATCATATCTCAAATCCAACTATCATTACATTGATAAGATTAAGATCTAACCTTTTTGAGATCCGATCTTTACCTTTGCATAGATAGTTTTTCATCGCGATCTAAAATCTATGGATGTCTTTAAGATTCTTGAAGTCGCACATCCGTCTGGCCTCTACAGGTATCCACATAGGACTGGTCTTGATCAAGAGAATCTGAAAACCATCGGGGTACTAGCTCCCTTGCAGGTCTCTCTCCCTTCAAACTGAATCTGATCTTCTTCTTTCTTTTCTTCTCAAGAAACTATGAAGAGGATCTTTTATGGAGAGGATAGAAGATGAGAGGAAGATGGCTTTTCCTCTTGGGTGGCAAGAAGAGAGGAAGGGGGCTTGGGCAGCAACAAGGGGAGAAGAGGGGCTGGATCCAAAACTTAGCACATTCCTTCATCCTAGCCTTATTTATAGACCCCATACTCTTATCCATCTATCTTATCCTTTCAATTTTGAATCAAATTCAAACTTTAAAACTTTGAATCAAATACAAACTTTAAAATATTAAGATAAAGAGATAAGAAAAAAGATGAGAGAGACTCATAGGGGCGCACCCAACCATTGGACGCACCCTCTCTCTCCCTTCTTATTTTCACGCATGCACAGGAGGAGGCGTGGCCCCTCTTATGTATCTCTCTTCTCCTCTTAGATGTGTGGGATGAGAGAGAATTTCGATCCAATTGAGATCTCAATTTCTAATCTTAATTGAATTTGGTTTGAATCCAATTCAATTTCAAATTCAATTAGGTTTAGTCAAATCCAAATTTGACTAAGACTAGATCCAAAATGAACCAAAATAAATCTAATTTAATTTGTATTAAGCCCAATCTTTAATTAAATAATTAAATCAAATAATTAATAATTAATTCAGCAATAATTACTAATTATTCTTCCTCTAACTCACTAACCTTTGGTAAGTCGTCTCTTGTAACTTTTACAACTTAGTCCAACTATCAATCAAATTGATAATTGGATCTATCTGTGAATCAAATTTATAATTCAATTATTCGATTAAGTCAAAATCTTTTTTATATGTGACCCTATAGGTTCTACTCTGTCTGGTAGTGAAACATATCATGATCTCAATCATAAATATCATTAAAATTTATTTAATGGATTAGAATAATTTCAACTCACCCAATGAGAATTATTGACCATCAATTAATTCTCGTGAGTCTCACTATTTACTAATGATGTCTAGCAGTATGTAGTGACAATCCAGCAGAATGAAAGAAAACGAACCTCTAGGTATAGTTAAGTGTGATTCAGTTCTTCTATTATGAGTTTCGACAAGAAGAAAGTTATGAAAAAGTCGTCAAACCCCATCATCTGTCATATATAATATTTAATTAACTCGAGTCCATATTATAAAATCTCATGAAAATTTTTTCTATTAATTACATTATTGTGGCCACGATTTTAAAAACTCGACTTCATAAATCACACAGGACTATCCCTTATCTACTAAGATCAATAGATCCCATCTAGATATGCACCCTACTCCTACAGCAAACCTATTGTAGCCAACATACTGTTGAAAAATATATCCTAAAGTCAATCATTTGACGATTGTGCTAGTTATAAATATATATAAATTAATAAATAATAAAATTATTTGGTCTTTTTCATCACAAGTTACATCTTCTAACGAACTTCTATGTAGTGATAAAATTCTTAGGACTACTTTGATCGATAAAGAAGATTTATCACATAGTCTTTAAATTGGTTCGCAGCCAAACGATATGCTATTACTAGGACGATAGCGATATTAAGTGTAAGTCGTTGTGTGCCATATGCATTGGTTGTCCTCATAATCAAATGGTGTGGAGACACTGGTATGTCATGCAGATGAGATATAGAAGTACATCATCATGAAACGTGACCAACTGTGGAGCACTCTGCCGTCAAGGGTAGCTCACGAAGGGTGTGGGTATAAATATTCCTCCAACTTGAGATCACTATGGTGACTTGCAAGCAACTCACTATACTTTGGTGCTAGACTAACTAATTTTAATTCAGTGATGGAAGATTTTTGCATGCAGTCAAGTATTTGTCAAGTCGGTGCATGAGTCAAGATGGGATTGATTCCTCCAAATTAGTAGGAGTTAATGTATCAATGTATTTCAATTTAGCAAAATCTGAGCTCGGATAATCCATGAGATGGATTTGAAAAAGATTGAAATATAATGTGGATGACTTATCGAGGATTGACAATTAAATCTTAGGTCATTCTTAAGCATCAAAGTCAAAGGGATGAATTATACAGTAACCATACGTCAGTAGGTTCTTGAACATTGCTTCGCCTTCATTCGACCTATTCGGACGTCGGGTCACCATTGCTAGATAGTTACATCGATTGGTTCAGAAAGTTATTCCTGTGCTACCAGCTTAGGTTCAAACTTATGGAGTCACACTCAAAAGAAGTTTCTGACTGATTATGTGGTGATCAACAATTGAAAATCATTCAAAAGCTTAATTGTCAATTCGATTGATGGTTAATCTTATGCAAAAGTTATAATAAATTAATTCACCAAGTATTAGTAAATTAATAAAAATTAATTAGTAATTAGATTATTGACTAACTCAATTTGATTGAGCAAAGAACATTAAATAAAATCTAATTGAAGTGGATTCAATTAGGTTTGACCCGATTAGGTTATGAGATGACCTAATCGCTAAAGGCGAATTATCCTTGATTTGATCAGGATTTTGGTTCAATCAATTCTTAATTTGATTAAAATTTGATTAAAAATTTATGAACCTAATTCGATTAGATTTTATATATTTTATTTGGGCTAAACAAGATGTGATTTGGCTTGGATTCAAATAAGAAAATTAAGAGTCCTTATTGGAATAGGACTCTTCTCTCATGCGCCTCCCACTTTGATGCCATATATCCTCATGCACAAATAGTTTTTGCATGAGATTTTTTCATGCAAAAGAGTCCTTTCCCTTCTCTATCTCACATCCAAATTTGGATAGGATTAGGTTTAAATGGTATGTTCAAATCTAATTTGAAATAGGATACCATATAGATAATGGTTGACATTATCTCTAAGACCTTGCTGCTAACTTATTTTTTTCTCTTTATATGTGCAATATTTTGAGGAGATTTTTGTGAAAATTATAATAACAAAATATGAGAAGGAGTGTCCCATATTTTTTGACATGTTTTGACATAAAGTTTTGAGTAGGGCGATAACACATCAAGAGTCCATGATCTCTAGGACTCTTCACCCTACCTCCTTACATATTGAAATAAAGGAGTTTATTTATTCTTATGCATGTAAGAGACCTAAGAGAGAGGCCTTCACATTAGGAGGGGTCTTGGGTGTGGTTTCATGGCATGAAAGAAGAGGAGAGTCCTCTTCTCTTAGGGTATGCGCAAAAACCAGGTTTCTAGGGTTTTGGTCCTCAAGGTTTGGGAAGAGAGAAAAATAAGAAAAATTATTTCCTCTCTATCTTTCTTTCACCTCTTTATCTCCTCTAGAAGTCTATCTTCAATCTCTGAAAAGATTCTAGAAATTTGAAAAAAAGATCCAAATTAGCTAAGAAGAAGGTGTTCGTGCGAGCTTGCACTCCAGAGAAGACCGATCAGATCGGAGCTTCGAGTGAATTTTTTGTAGAGGTCGGATGCATGTGCTGCTGTGAGCAGCCATCAAGGATCTCTTTCACTATATCTCTCAGTAGTGGTGATCATCAAGCCACACAAAGATATCGAGTTCTGAACTCAGATTAGAAGTAGATGTAATCTACTGCTCACATGCATGCATGCTGATTTTATCTTCAATATTTTTTAGATTTTATATGCAACATATTATGTCATAAATCCTAGAGTAGGTTGATTTGATAATTAGATCATATGCATATTAGATTAATTTGATCAATCTAATTATCTTTTGCTATAATTTATTCGAAAAATTCAAAATATATACATAAAATAGCCTACGCATCCCAACAGTGGTATCAGAGCCTAGGTTCATTATGACATGATTTATGTGCATATTAAATCTAAAATTTAATTTTATTTAGATCTGATATGTGATATTTAGATCTGAATTTAATTAATAATGGATTGCACAAACTGATATAAGGTTGTCCTGCTGTAAGGTTTATCCCTTACAGTGAAAAGATTATCCTAGTTTGTGCTGATCCTTGATAAAATCTGATTTTATGTCATGCATGTAATTTTTATGATCTGATTTCGATGTGATCTAAAATTATAATCAGATTTGATGTAATTTAGATTAGATCTAAATTCATATATATATGATATATGATTAGATTAGATAATCTGATTAGCAAGTACATGGATTGGGTTGATCACCAGGCCATCCGATCATAGGAGCAAGAAAGGTTTAAAGATCCTCTCTTCCCATTCGATGGGGTGCTCTTATGGCATGTAGGGTGCCATATGATTAGATCCCATGAAGAAGAACGTCAAAGGAAGAACTTGTTTTCTGCAAAATCCTAAATCTTGAAATCCTAGGTTTGTTGTATGTGAG
>KE508872.1:7850-18341 GCA_000441515.1 Elaeis oleifera | reverse complement strand
TCGGAGCAACCCCAACTCCGGTTTAGACTTCCTTTACAGATCCCGACGGTGACCGCGGCTCCATCAACTCCATCTTCTCCGACGCCAGCAGAATTTTACACCAATAGGTTTTAAATGATATGTTCAAATCTAATTTAAAATAGGATACCATATAGATAATGTTTGACATTATCTCTAAGACCTTGCCGCCAACTTTTTTTTCTCTTTATATGTGTGACATTTTGAGGAGAGTTTTTATAAAAAATTAATTAGACAATTGATTTATCATAAAAAAATATGGAAAAGAGTGTCCTATATTTTTTTGACATATTTTGGCATAAATTTTTGAGTAGGGGCAACAACACATCAAGAGTCCATGATCTCTAGGACTCTTCACCCCACCTCCTTACACATTGAATAAAGGAGTTTTATTTCATTCTTGTATGTGTAAGAGACCTGAGAAAGAGGCCTTCATGTTAGGAGGGGTCTTGGGTGTGGTTTCATGGCATGAAAGAATAGGAGAGTCCTCTTCTCTTAAGGTGTGTGCAAAAATCAGGTTTCTAGGGTTTTGGTCCTCAGGGTTTGAGAAACGAGAAAAATAAGAAAAAATTATTTTCTCCTCCATCTTCTTTCACCTCTTCATCTCCTATAGAAGTCCATCTTCAACTTCTGAAAAGATTTTAGAGATTTAAAAAAAGATCCAAATCAGCTAAGAAGAAGGTCTTCATGCGAGTTTGCACTCTCGAGAAGACCGATCAGATTGGGGCTTCGAGTGGATCTTTCGTAGAGACTAGATGCATGTGCGGCTGTGAGCAATCAGCAAGGATCTCCTTCACCATATCTCTCAGCAGCAGCGATCATCAACCATACAAAGATATCGAGTTCTAAACTCAGATTAGAAGTAGATGTGACCTACTGCTCACATGCATACATGCTGATTTTATCTTCAGTATTTTTTAGATTTTATATGCAACATATCATGTCATAGATCCTAAAGTAGGTTGATTTGATGATTAGATCATATGTATGTTAGATTAATTTGATTAATCTAATTATCTTTCACTATAATTTATTCAAAAAATTTCAAAATACATGTATAAAATCGCCTATGCATCCCAACACATACATCGCATGGACCCAAATGACTAAGAGACAAAATGAATATGCAATCAAACTACAGTAACCTCATTGTGAATAGCTGAAGTACCATAGGTCAAAGAACCACTCAAATAATTACAGCATTGAGAAAGTCACTGATAAATGAGTAGATATCCAAGTGACTTTTTGTATTGATCACGCTTGGTACCGATGTTCTCTAACAATCACCTGCACTCTTGCTCCAATGTCTCCACCTGTAGACTCAAAACTCATCCATCCAGAAAAAAATGATCTATGCACCAATCTTTTTAGATCAACAATCATCTCCGTAATGATCCTTCGATCGAGAATAATTTAAAATTAATCATCAATGACACATACCTCAAATTCTCAATTTCTGAAAATATATACCATCATCTTATTAATTTTTTAAACAATTCAAGGACACATAATACAAGAATAAAATAAAATTATCAATTTTATTAATAAATAAAAGAGTTAATATAAAATTATATCCTAGAATAAATACAATATGTCTGTCAAATTAGCTTCTATGGCATACATGTAAAAGTCAGTGCATAACCACCACTAATAGGGCATCGATAAACCAACGCATAACCTCCACTAATAAAATATCAATATGCTAGCATATAACCTCTACTGGCAGAGTATCGATATACCAGTGCACAACCTCCACTCACAGGGTATCGATATACCAATGTACAACTTCCACTAGTATGATATCGATATGTCAACATATAGCCTTCATTGGTAGGCTTTTAATATATAGTCAGACTATGAATCAAAATCTATTTCAATTCAAATATCTCTTTTCGATAAAATTAGTTTCATATTTCAATCAAACAATACATAAAATCATCCGAAATCAAAATCAATCGATCACAACTCCATTACAGAATTAATACATTCGACAACGCATCAAACAATATTCTATAATGAAGTAAAATCAATAAATAAATGTCATGCTTCATATTCATAAATCATAAATAATACGAATCAAAATTCAATGATATAAATACTATATAATTTGTTGATAAATCTAGAAAAAAAGTTATCTTACTTTATGAGTGAACCCACTAATAAGTTGAATTAATTCTAAGAATCTTTCTCAGAGTCTGTTATCCTTGCATCGAAAATGTGCGCATCTTGTTGCATAAGAGCATAGAACCTTTCTTGGGTCCGAGGTTGTAGGATTTTGTGACCTTTTTGACTATAACCAAAGCATGCACCAATGTTCCAATGATAATCACTTATTGCATAATTTCCACCATATCGAAAATACTTAACATTATCAGTTGATCCATAGTTGTCACTTACTAACCTCTTATTCGAGTCTTGAGTATATTTACTATTTTATCCTTAGGATTCATTCGACCTATTTCTTTTTTATTTCTTTCCCTTTCTATATATTCCTCATTAACTTTCTTTCAATTTCAGTGTTTTATTCACCACATCTATATAAATAGATAATTCATATGGCACTATTTGCTTTTAGTTTCTATCCACAGATCTATCTCAAATTTATGCACTCGTTCACATTTATCCTCAACCAACCTCGGAATAAACTTGGCAAGCTCAATAAATTTAGCTTCATATTCTATAACTATCATATCTCTTTATTTTAGATAAATAAATTCATGTTCTTTCTGAATCTTTATACTTCAAGAAAATATTGATCATAAACACCCTTCAAAATCTCTCCCAAGTAAGTTGCTCTCTTTCTTGCTCATATTTGTATTGCAGTATCTGCCACCAATTAAACACCTCACCTTGCAATATGTATGATGCATATAAGATTTATTCATCATCGTGATATCTCATAATAGTAAACACTTTCTCTATCTCCATAAGCCAATTCTCAACTTCTAAAGGTTCCATAATTCTCTTGAAAGTCGGTGGAGACAACTTCTTAAATTCTATAATATTACTCCATTGCTCTGGCTGCTCTCCATGTCCTTGAGGTGGCAGTGTTTGTTATTGCCCTGGCCATTGTTGTAATAACTATTGCTGCAACTATTATTGTAATTGCACCAAATCAATTAAGATCTGCATTATTCGTGCCCTGTTTGGTTCTTGCTACTCCATCTAGTTGTTCTTAGTAGGATCAATAACTCCTCCTTGCTGAGGAGTGCCATCGACCTGCTGAGAAGTACTATCCTCTTATTGTTTCATCACCTCGAGCAACTCTCTTTATCCAACATGGAGCCATCTCAATGAGCTTCTCAAAATTTTTCTTTTAAACCTAATACCAAAATTATATTTTATCAAATTTAACAATAATTATTTTAAAATAAAATCCTAAATCCTCATAGGTCTAGTTATTCGATGGTCAACAATCAGATCCCTTCGCTAGGATCTATAAAGCTATTTGAAGGACTTTCTAAGAATTCAAAAAACCCTTGAAGAGACACTATTTAGAGAGAGACTTTGCAAAGAGGGAGAATGAGATTTTCTAGAGAGAGAAATTTGAGAGAGAAAGTCATAGAGAGAACTAGAGAGAGGAAAAGAGAGAGAAAATCTCTCTCTATTTTTTCTTTCTTTTCTTTCTTCCTCTCTTTTTCTTCCTTTTTTCTTTTTATCTCTCTCTTTCTTGGTTCCACGATGAAATAAGGGACATTTTCCCCCTCTAATTTTGGAACAATGGGTCACCATCAATATGGCTTAGGCCAGCGGTGGCTGGGGCTATGACAACACAGCCAATGGACCCCAGACTGGCAGCCGCAATGGCTATCAATGCTGGAAAAACCCAAAGGAAGGCAAAAAATAGACTAAAGCAGGGAAAGATTTTTCTCAAGAGAATTCTGATAATTGCCAACCAAAACTAAGTTTGGCACCCAAAGAAGAGGGAGAAGACAGTGAGAAGGATATTTACTTTATCTCTAGTAAAGTTTGGATACGATTCTGATGAACTTGAAGGAAAATCTTGGAAGAAAAAGAAGAAAGAAAAAGGACTTCTCTCGATGACGGATGGTGGCCGACGGTGGGGGATTTCATAAGGGTCCTCATCCCATTAAATAGATGTCAAGGGGGAGGACTTAAACTTCCTCCTAACCCGTAACTTCGACTCCGATCGGGTGTCTAAAAGGAGAAAAATAAATAGGAGAGAAGACTCCTATCTTCTCTCTATTTTGTTTTGATTTTATTTGCTACCTCAAGATTCATGTGGCATTGAGGGTTGGTATTACATTCTCCTTCCTATAAAGAATTTTTTTCTTAAAATTTTCTTACTTAAGTTCTCAAAAATACAGGATTACTTCCTCCTCAAGTCATAATCATCCTCTAATTTTAAATTAAATCTTTCATTATAATATCTTTTAAATTAATTACTATTCTAATCAGTTTGAAAGAAATTTAAACCACTATGCTTCTACTATGCATTCTAATTTAAATCCATCAATGCACCTATGTCAAATATAAGTTTTAAGTTTTAAATCAATATAAGTTATCATCCCAATGTCCCAAATGTCTATCCATCTATACTCATATGTCTAATTCTATGTGTTATAATTTATCTACTTATGCTCTAATACCATATTAATTGTCATGCCCTTGATCCGAGATCATCAGCTAAGGGTCATGGTAACCACCGCATACTCATAAAGAACTCTTCTCATAAGTATGCAAGACATCTCATAATGATATTATAAAGTAACTATGTAATAAAATTTAAATAATTAATATTCATTTTAATTCAAATAACTAAATCAAATATCTTATCAAATAAAATTTTATAGTTTTTCACTAGCTTCAATAAATCTGCATCTAAAATAAAGATATCAAATTCTGCTTCTAATTTGCTCTCTCATATAAAATTCTCAAGTCAAGCTAATCTTTTAAATCTATAAAAATAGTAAAATATAGAGTAATAATTAGAAAGCAAAAGTAGATTAAACACTTCTTCGAGCTCCCTTGGAGTGTTGGGAGACCCCATTGGAGCCCGAACCTCCTCGAAGGAGGATTAGGAATAGTAGGACAAAAGGATTGTGGAGGGTAGAAAACACCAAAAAAAGGTGGTTCAAAACCGAAATGAAGAACGGCTTGATAAATAAATTAATATAAATAAATACTTGGAGATAAAACAAAAATATAATGACAAGATGAAAAAATGGTTCTTTAATTTGACAAGAAAAGATGAAAGAGCATAATGAAGCAAAAAAGGAATAAGGTCGAAGAAATGCACATAGTGGTCATTATAGCGATTCCTTCTGATTCTAGAAAACATTTGAAACAACCTACTATGGAATCATCAAGTAGAGAAAACAAGAAAAGTTTTTTTTATGTGAGAATTTTGTCCTTGCCTTGCTAGTGGAATAAGAAAGATAAGGCCAATAAGTAATGTACACTTTAGCTAAATAAATTTAGTAATAATAATATATTTAAAATAAGCATACAAGATACAACAACTTAAAATATGCAACACTAATCAAACAAGATCCACACGAATTCAGTCTTTCCAAAATCCTTTTTCAAATTTATTTTATTTCTAAATCAATATTTTTAAATATCCAGTTCACCTCAACAGCCATGAACTAATCAAAGTATCAACGCACAACACCTCCTGACAAAGTGTCAATATACTAATGCACAACCTCTAGCAAAGTATCGGTATACCAATACATAATCTCTACTGATAGGGTACTGATATACCAGCACATAACCTCCACTGATAGAATGTTGATATATCAGCACATAACCTCTACTGATAGGATATCGATATACCAATTCACAATCCACACTGATAGGATGTCGATATACCAATATATAGTCCCCATTGGTAAATTTCGATATATAGTCAGGCTATGAGTCAAAATCCATCTTGATTCAAATATCTTTTTTCGATAAAATTATTTTTATATTTTAATCGAACAATACACAAAACCATCCGAAATCAAAATCAATCAATTATAACTCTATAACAGAGAATACATTCGATAATGCATCAAATAATGTTCCATAATGAAGTAAAATTAACAAATAAATATCATACTTCATATTCAGAAATCACAAATAATGTGATTCAAATTTTAATGATATACGTACTATATAATTTATCGATAAATCTAGAAAAAGAGTTACATTACTTACTTTGTGAGTGAACCCAATTAATAAGTGGAATTAATTCTGAGAATCTTTCTTGGAGTCAGTTATCCTTGTATCGAAAATGTGCGCATCTTGTTGCATAAAAGCATAGACCCTTCAATAGATCAGAGGTCGTAGACTTCCATCCTTATCTTATTCAGCTATCAGGGTAAGTCGACTCTTCATCCTTTGTAGATAATTAGCTATTCTATGATCTTTTTTACCACAACCAAAGTATACACTAATATTCCAATGATAATCACTTACCATATAATTTCCACCACATCGAGAATTCTTAACATTATCAGTCGATCCATAATTGTCACTTACCAACCTCTAATTTCAAACCCCCAATATGTTTACTATTCCATCCTTAGGATTCATTCGATCTAATTAGTTCTTTTGATTTCTTCCCTTTCTGCGAGTTCCTCATTAACTTCTCTTTCAATTATTAATATTTTATTTATCATATTGACATAAATAATTAATGCATATGGCATCACTTACTTTCTAATTTCTATTCTCAGATCCATCTCAAATTTATACACTCGATCACGCTTATCCTCAACCAATCTTGGAACAAATTTGGTAAACTCAATAAATTTATCTTCATATTCTGCAACTATCATATTTTTTTATTTCAGATAAATAAATTTATATATTTTTGAATCTTTACACTATGAGAAAAATATTGATTATAAAATACTCTTCAAAATCTCTCCAAGTAAGTTGCTCTCTTTCTTGCTCATATTTGTGTTGCAATCTCTACCATCTTGAGATTTTTTCATCGTCACAACATCTTATAATAGCAAATACTTTCTCTATCTCCATAAGTCAATTCTCAGCTTCTAAAGGTTTTATAGCCCTCTTGAAAGCCGGTAGAGACAACTTTTTAAATTCTATAATATTACTCCGTTGCTCTGGCTGCTCTCCATGTCCTTAAGGTGGCAGTATTTGTTGTTGTCCTAGTTGTTATTATAATAACTATTGCTGCAACTGTTCTTGCGATTACACCAAATCAATCAAGGTCTGCATTATTTGGGACATATTCAATTCTTACTGCTCCATCTGATTGTTTCCAGTAGGATCAATGACTCCTTGCCGAAGAGTGCTACTAACCTATTGAGTACCATCCCCCTATTGATTCGATGTCTTTCTAACAACACCTCGAGCAACACTTTTTATCTGATGTGGAGTCTTCTTAACGAGCTTGCCAAAATTTTCTTTACCTAAAACCAAAATTATATTTTATCAAAATTTAACTATAATTATTTTCAAAATAAAATCTTAAATTCTCGTAGAGTTGACGATCCAACGGTCAACAATCAGATCCTTTCGCTAGGATCTATGAAAGCTATCCGAGAGTCTTTTTAAGAATCCAAAAAATCCTAAAAGAGACACTACCTAGAGAGAGACTTTGTAGAAAGAGAGAGACTTTGTAGAAAGAGAAAGTAAAATTTTTTAAAAGAAATGGAGAGAGAAAGTCATAGAGAGAATTAGAAAGAGGAAAAGGAGAGAGAAAACCTCTCTCTCTATTTTTTTTTCTTTTCTTTCTTTCTTTTTTTCTTTCTTTCTTTTTTTCCTCTCTTTCTTGATTCTACAATGAAATAGAAGATGGTTTTCCCTCTCTAATTTCTAAAACAGTGGGTCCGTGTTGGTATGGCTCAGGCTAGCGGTAGCTGAGGCTGTGACAACACAACCGATGGACCTCAAATTGATGGTCGGCAACAGCTACAGATGCCCAAAAAGTCCAAAAGAAGGGTAGAAAATAGATCAAAATACGAGAGGATTTTCTTAAGGAATCTAGCAATTGCCGTCCAAAACCAAGCTTTGATGGCCAAAGAAGAGGGAGATGATGGTGAGAAGGATATTTTCTTATCTCCAACGAAGTTTGGACACAATTCCCATGAACTTGAAGAAAAATCTCAAAAAAAGAAGAAAAAAAAAAACTTACTCTTTGTGATAGAAAGTGGCCGGCAATAGAGGATTTCGCAAAGGTCCTCATCCCATTAAATAGACGTCAAAGGAAGGACTTAGATTCCCCTAGATCTCTAACTTCAACTCCGATCGAAAGTCTGAGAGAAGATTGGTTTTTCTTTTTTTTTTTTATTTTATCTGCTGCTTCAAAATTCATGTGGTATCGAGGGTCACTCTGACCCTACTTGCTATCAAGGGCCATTTGCTTTGATTTGCAGGCCGAAAGCCATGCACCAATCCCAAGGCAACATCCAATTGATGATAGTACCTTGCCATCAAAATCAGATCTAACAGTTGGTTCTCTCAGACTTAGAACATCTACATTCAGATACTCTGAACACAAACAAGGAATCGGATCAGGAGTATCAGGAAGGCCTTCACAAGCTCATACTTCAAATTCATTTCAATGAGATCCCAAACCAGTAGGAAGCCTATCAATTGGATAAGAAGGTTGAGGAGACTTGAAGAATAAAGTATGCAAGTTGACTTTTAAAACCAGAGTCAACCTAGACAAAGTAGGATTCAACAAAGCTTGAAATAATGGCTCTCAGCAAGTACGAACGATTATTAAATTCTCCCCCTCATGAAATATTCTTCGATGAACATGAAGCAGGCTACGTTGAACCATAGATGTGCTTCCTGTTGGCGTAAGCCAGAAGGCACCAGCCAGGTCTCCATATAGACCATCATGTTAATCAGAAGAGTACGTGAATACTTTCACTGGAGCTGTTAGAGAACTCTAGGAGAACAAATAGCATGTCCTCCAAGTACCTCTATCAGTTGCTGTTTCATTGTGTGAACATACATGCCTAATATACAGTAGTGTCTTGGCTGGATCAATCTGAATTAGACTGGAATCAAAAACTTACAAAATCATTAATGCAGTAACAAAATAAAATCATGAAAATAACATGATTCGCAAGTGACCTGGCTTCCCCAAAAGTTTTGAAGCTCTCTGAAAGTTGCATATATACCCTAATCATTGCATAAATTACAACGTCCATTTTAACTCATCAGCACAAAAGCACTTCTCAAAACGACTCTTCTCCAGAAATACAATATTTATGTACCTGTACATGAGAATTGAGAGCAAAGCTTAAAAAGAAGCCATTTGCTAACGAAAGTGTGGAGCTCAATAATGGATCCATCCTGGATGGGAGTCTGGAAACTAAAAAAGGTAGGCACTGCCAGGATAATGGGCATTGGAGGTAAGATCGTGCAATATGGGATTTCAGGGTAAGCACAACAAAGTAAAACTATCTTGAATGAAAATGATTGAAGGAATGTTCAATCCCATTGTGATTGGGGTTCTTGTGAGTCGCTCCAGGATTTACAGCAGTCAATATAATAATATATCCATCAAATCTTTACATTCTGCATGCTAAGGTCACTTGTGAATCATGGTGGATGGCTAGGCCTTGGCAATCCTGTGATAAAAGACAAAGGATCAGGGGCAAGCTTGACATATTTACCTACATGCAAAACATGGCAGCAGATTTTCTTTATGCACTGAATAGCTGTCAACACATTCATCTAATTGAGAGATGATGCATACCAATTTCAAGTGGGTTCCTCCTTCAATTTGAGTTAGCATCACACCACACAAGGTCCCTGATTGAAATCTGAAAATGTTAATATCATCACACTGCACATGAGCCCTGGTTGAAAACTGAATATCTGTTAGGTGCATATTTGCTGAAAAAGAACAACATGAGATGTGTTCTTTGGTTGCTCGCAAATCTGCTCATGTTAAATGAAAACCACTCTTCTCCAACAATTAAATATTTACACCTGCACAAGCACACAGAAAAAAGAGAATGAGATACTGCATTTAATAGTTAATTGGGACTCAAAAGATCATAGAAATCTGATGATACACAAATGGACGAGGCAGTCAGTTCTATTATTTAACCCAAATTCTCTCAGCCATTAGTTAAAGACGCAGAGCCAAGACTGAATCTTAAGGCCAAGCTGTATGCAACAGAATATTTTGACAAAGCTACATCCTTCCAGACCTTCATCTTCAACAGATTTTTAAATCCATCTGTTTATCAGTCAAAATGCATGCACATGTGCCCCTGCTTCTTGCAAAAGAAGCATTCCGCCTGGCTCTGGTCAGGCTTGCGCTTCTTGGTCTGACCCTGTGCAGACGTCCCAGCATGCAGCTGCACCTTCTTATTCTTCTTCTTCTTGTTCTTCTTCCCTTTCTTAAAGGGTCAACGACCAGAAGAAGATCCTCCCACAACATTCACCGACTCCTTATGGAGCTGGTGGTCCTTCTCAAGTTCTGCAGCAAACCCAACAAGCCAATGGTAGTTCACTACAAGCTTTGTCATT
>KE508870.1:35593-47163 GCA_000441515.1 Elaeis oleifera | reverse complement strand
CAACAGGCTGACGATTGGCTTGGGGACATTATTCCCAACAGATATAATTAGATTTTTACTCTATTTTATATAATGTTTAGTGTATATATGCATATCAAATATCAATCTAAATCTAAAGAATCTCATCTACTTGTTGGTAAAAAAATACTTAGATACTTAATTGGAATATTTAACATTAATTTATGGTATTCTAGATATTCTTCTATTGATTTAGTTTGATATTCTGATGTTGATTTTATTGATTGTTAACTTGATTAAAAAATACTAGTAAAATCTACTAGTTCTTAGAACTTAACTTATCCTCTTGGTTTAGTAAGAAACAAAATCTGATAGCATCTACAACAAAAGCTGAATATATCATGGTGAGAAGTTATCGTACTCAAATCTTATAGATTAAGCAATAACTAGATGATTATGATATTAATTAATAAACTTTAAAATATAAAATAATATTGGTACTATAAACTTAATTAAAATCTAATTCAATATTCTAGAACTAAGCGCATGGAAATAAGATATTAGATCATGCTCAAAATAGTGATATAATGCTTGATTTCGTGAGCACCAATAGACAACTAGTAGATATCTTTACCAAATCCTTGAGTGAAAAAGATTTAGTATGATTTGAAGAGGGTTAGGAGTGTATGATCCTTTTAACTAAACTTAAGTCCCTTTCCTCTCTCCTTAAAACTCTCAAATTTGAGCATCGCTTGAATTTTAATTTATGGATTCATGTTTATTTCTTCTATTTGGATTTTCTTGAGTCATCTCTTACTTTAAAATATTAGTTTTTTTCTAAAATTTGATATTATTCTATCCAAGACTAAACTCAAGTCTGCTTATAGTTAAATTCAAGTCAACTCTAGTAGAAAGCTCGAGTGGTCTCCAGATTGGAACCACTCATTTAAAAGGCAAGTTGTCCCTTTCCATTTCACTTCCTTTCTTTTACTATTAATCCTAGAAACCTCCAAACAATTCTATAAGCCCCTCTCTTGTCTCTTTCTTTTATTTTCACTCGATTTTTCTATTAAGTGCGAAATGGGTTCAAGAAAGTAGTTGGCTTAATTACCGATTGGAGCGATCAGCAGATAAAGAATAGGCCGAATGGAGGTCAAAGGCAAGAAATAACCAAGCTTACTCTCATGCACCAGTGAGTCCTCCCTCTCCCTCATCTAGAGCATCTCTAGCTGGTAGAGTGGTGACCATGAGAAGGAAGATAAATTTAAGTTTTTTCGAATAGGATGATCTTCAATTGGACAATAGTTCAAGGAGCAAGTTTGGGAGTTTTTATATTCATTGGATCTTCCCACTTATCCGAGACTGTTTCGAAAATTCTATGGGATCCTTAGACATGGTTCAAGAGGTGTGAAAGCCACCACAAAGGGATCCAGATCATCCTCACCGAGCAATGATTTGCAAGGATATTGTGGTCTATATTTGGGGATGATGCCTATGAGGTTATTTGACAGAGCAAAAGTACTAAAATTAGTTTGGAGATCCAGGATGTAGATGTTATGGAGGAGCTCTTCATGAATCAATTATCTGCAAAGATACAACTACTACACCTTATCGAGAGGATTTTATTTGGAAGATGGGTTGATTTGGTTTTGGATCAGAGAGGGATCTGATAGTTATAATTCATATCCTCTAGAACATTTTGCTCAACTTGCCAGGACTGATATCTGCCATATGAGAGAGGTAGCAGGGAGGGCAAAGAACTACCGACCTTATAGTATGGTATTGACTCTAGTTTTTAGAAAGTTCATGGTACCTCTCAAGGGAGAGACTAGATGAGATCCGATGAACTTAGATACCTATAATGAGTGGTTGCTACATCGCATGGGCTACTATAAGTTGCAGAGGAGGTGTGTCAAGAGGAACTTAAGATAGGAGAGATAGAGAGAGGAGGCTAGATCAAGTAGAGCATAGCCTAAGTCTGAGCTAAAGTCACCTCCACCACCAATGGTAGAGCCTCAAACTCCCACGGTAGTAGCACCCCATATATCTTCTCTATTAGTGACACCTATTGGAGCATCAAAGCCAACTAAGCTTTCCTCCATTCAACTAGATGATGATTAGATAAGGAGGATTGCAGAGCTTGTACTAGATGGATTAAGGTTGGAGAGAGAGCAGAGCATGGCACATCAGTCACACCTATTGGAAAATATATCCCAAAGTCAATCGTCAACCTATTGATGATTGTGCTTATAATTATAATATATATGAATTTTATTAATAAAATTATTTGACTTTTTATCACAAGTTTATCTATCTTATTTGAACTCCTGTATTGTGATGAAGTCCTTAGGATTATATTTTATCGACAAAGGAGGATTTGTCATTGAGTCCTCAAAATATGTTCATACCAAATGATATGCTGTTAATAAAATGATAGTGATATCAAGTATAGGTCATTGTGTACCATATGAGTTGATTGTCCTCTTAACCAAAGAGTGTAGAGATACTAGTATTGCATATAGATAGAATGTAGGAGTATATTCGTATCGAATGTGACCATTTATCGAGCATTTTATTGTTAAGAATAGCTTGTGAAGGATATGATTATAAGTATCTCTTAGAACTGAGATCATCATTGTGACTAATAAGCAACTCACTGTACTTTAGTATCAGATCATCTAAATTTTAATTAGTGATGAAAGATTACTGAGTGCAGTCAAATACTTATCAAGTCAGTGTGTGAGTCGAGATGGAATTAATCCTTCTGAATTAGTAGGAGATATACATCAGTATATTTAATTAGTAAAACCTTAGCCAAGATAATCTATATGATAGATTTGAAAGATTGAAATATAATATAGTTGACTATATAAAAATTGACAGTCAAACCTCGATGATCTAAAGCATTAGGGTCAAAGAGATGAATTATACGGTAACCATATACTAGTAGGTTCTAGAATGTTGCTTTGAAATCTTTCGATCTATCTGAATATTGGATCCCGTTGCTAGATGGTTATATCGATTAGTATAGAAAGTTATTCTTATGTTATTGGCTTATATTTGAACCTATGAGATCACACACATTAGAAGATTCAGTTAGATCTGATGTCTGAAGAGTCTAATTGGATTGTGACTCTGGTGAGAAGACCCATTGGGACTGGGACTCTAAAGAAAAGTCCCACTAAATTGAGACTCTATTATTAATAGAAAATTAATTAATAATTAAATTATTAATTGAATTAATTTGATTGAGTAAAGAGCTTTGGATCAAGTCTAATTAATTAAATTTAGTTTGACTTAGATTGGATTTGATTTGATCAAGTCTGATTGTAAGAAAAATTGATCTTGATTTGATCAAAACTTGGACTCAACTAATTTCTAATTGGGTTAAGAATTTATTAAGATAATTAAATTATTAATTTAATTAGATTTATTTCTATTATTAGATTTAAATCAAATTTAATTTGATCTAGAATTAATTTAGAAATGAAGAGTCCAACCCAATAGAGACTCTATTTCTTTATCCTTGCACCACCCTAAACCTATGCACCTAATCTCAATGCCAAATTGGATTTGGCTTGAGGTTTTTGGCATCAAGAGAGAGAGCTCAATAAGGGTGGATGGCAAAGCATGATGAGTCATGATTCTATCTCCTGCCTAATTTGAGTACAATCCGAATTAGAGATAAAAAGATAAAAAGGAAGAGATTTTTTAAATATGGAAAGAAGCGAGGTGCCAATTGATTTTTTCTAATTTTTATGAAGAGTTTTTGGGCATGTGAGACTCATGATCTCCTTCCCCATGCCAACTCTCATTTAAGAAATTTTTGGGATGCCTAAAGGGTATTTGACGTGGACTCCATTGGTGCCCTCCTCTTGACCTAAACCTTAGAGTCCATCTATTTAAAGGGGGTCTCCAATAGTGGATGCCCCATCTTGAATCTTTTGCCAATTTTATTTTTCTCCAGAGCTCTTTCTCCTCTCCTCTTTCTCCTCTAGATATTCTCTTCCTTTGGAGCATTTAAGATTTTTGAAGAAGAAGAGAGAAATCAACCTCAAAGATCCTTATAAGCTAGCACTTCCAAAGAGATTGATCTGCGCTAATCTTTGTGTGGACATTCTGTAGAGGCCGGATGACTTTCTATGGCTGCAAGCAACCTGAAGGAGCACCTACCCCAGTGTTGGACTAGTAGAGATCAGAAGTATATGGTTCGATCATGGTTTCTGAACTTGTTTGATCGTTATTGATAGATCTAAGTATTAGATCTAGATTGCAGCATAGATTAGATCGATGTAAATTTTATTTTAGATCTTATATGTACGTTAAATCATATTATAAATCTTGGCATGATAGTCTAGATTAGATCTTATATATGTAAATTAGGTTAAATTATTTAATCTAATAGTTTCATGGTATAAAGTTTTGAAATTACATGTATAGTACTGTCATATGTTTTCTTCAATTGGTATTAGAGTCATGTTCCTTTATGATGTGATTTAATATGTTATTAGATCTGATAATATATCTTTAGATCTGATTATTTTCTATTTAGATTAGATCTAAATATTTTTATTTTAGATCTGATTATTTATGTATTAGATTAAATGATCTGAATAGCAAAGTACTCAGATTGGATAATCACCAGATCGTCCGATCATAGGAGCAAGTAGAGTTATATGATCCTCCCTTCTCATTCAATGGGCTACTCTTCATGATGCGTAGGGTGCTACTATGAAGTCCCATGAAGAAGAAAGTGAAAAAAATTTACTTTCTTGCAAAATCTTAGATCTTGAATTCTTAGGATTTGCTATATATAATGCAAGTTATATAGAAAAGTAGTTACATCTAATCTTTGCAATCAAAATTATTTTGATTTAAAATCATAAAAATTAGATATAATTTAAAAAATTATGATTTAATGTAAAAATTTACATGAGAAATGATTTCAAAATCTAAACCATATTAATGTAAAACTTAATTAAGAATTAAGTATTGAATTGATTAGATCTAGAATTATGATTTAAGATCTAATGATATTAGATAAACATGGGTATGGGATAGCTCAAATCAGATATTCTTAATTGGGTTAGATCTAAAATTAGAATCAAAAGTTAATTGACCATATAAAGAAATTGATTAAGTCTAATCAGGTGTTGAGTTAGATTAAATCAGGATTTCTCTAATACAATAGTTGTAGATGGTCAAGTCCATATCTTTGACTAGACCAAATAGACTTTGATTGTAGCTCAATAGTTAAACTAAATCATTAGGTTGGTCAAATCAAAACTAATTAATCAATTGATGTTTAAGATAAGTTTGACATTTCGATAGTTGATTTTTAATTAGAAGTGACTTATCTGGCCATTTCGATATATCTAAGGCAAGCTTAGTAGACCCTCTCATCGATCTCAGTTATCTAATCAATTTGATGAATTATGTTTTGATTAGATCGCTAAGTGATTCGAGTTAACCCATACTATTAAGATTGATCAGTGTGAGTGATCTAGGTGCCAGTTCGATCAGTATGACCCTAATCTGATGCAATGACTTGCTGAAATCAGTGGGAGGATTGTAATTTGCTGATTGATCTCTTTCTTTTTACTCTTAATTCATAACTAAATCTTTTAAATTATTAGGTTTCTTAAAATGAGTTAGTTATGGTGATAACTATCATAGCTTCCCATTAAGTTGGGTGATAATAGATCTATTAGTATGATAATCATTAGAGGCCTAAAGTTCTGGTGCTCATCTGTTATTGAAATTATTCTTCATAATATGATGACTTAGTCGAGTCTTTCTATCAAGTGGTCAGGTCAATTGGCCAAAGTTCGATCTGATTATTTGATAGTTGGATTTATAAGTATAATTATATTAATGACTGGACCTAACCAAGGCTTGCAAAAGATCAAAGTCAACTGAAAAGTTACCTAGGGCTAAATGAATTACTAAAAATTATTTGATGAAATAATTAGTTAATGAACCTACACATAGATGTACATGGGTAAGCCAGCCAAAGTTAGATTTCTATGCAGTCTATATGGATTCTAGTACCACTAAAAATTAAGTAATTTTTGAGTTAGAGGTAGAGACTACCAATTTGTATAAGATAGTGGGAGAACCTTTGAACTAAAATCTATATCTTTAGGCTTAATTAATTCATATACTGATTAGATTTTAATTTTCTTTTATGCAGATATGGCCTCAAACTTATCACTCCAATCATTGTTGCACAGTGAGAGGTTGATGGGATCCAATTTTGATAATTGATATCGAAACTTAAAATCATTTTGGAGCACGAGCATAGTTGGTATATGATTATAGATCCAGCACCTGAGGAGCCCGCTCTTAATGCTTGTGGTGAGGTTAGAGACACTTACTTGAAGTGACTTAATGATCGCACCATAGTTTATTATATAATATGGGCTTTGATGAATGATGAGTGCAATCAAAAATTTGAAGAAGCTTAACCAGAGCACAGGCTTAAGGTGTTGAGAGGATCCTTTGGTACTCCCAATGATGTTGAGCGATACAAAACTAGTTGTACTATTTTCAATGCTCGAATAAAGAAGAGAGCATCAGCCATTGATCATATATTGTACATAATCGAATAGATCGAGTGACTAAGCAAACTTGGCTTCCTTTGCATGAACAACTGGAGAAGGATGCAATCCTGAACTCTTTGTCTAAATCTTACCTGCCGTTTTTCAATCATTTTAGAATGATGAAGTCTGTAATCAACTACCACGATCTGTTGGTATTACTATAGACTTTTAAGAATGATCATCAATTCCATAAGGAGACGGTGAATGTAATGGGAGGATCTTCTTCAGGTGGACATCGTCCCTTTAAGAAAGAGAAGAAGAAGGAAATAGAAAGGTGCAAAGTGCTAGGAGTCAGACCCAGAAGCTCAAGTTCAAGATCGATTAGAGTCAGGTAGAGTGCTTTTATTGTAAAAAGTGAGGTCACAGAAAGAGAAACTATCCTCAATATTTAGCTTCTTTTAATCTGAATAGGGTAAAGAAGAAGTAATCGATTGCTGGACAAAGTACTTATATGATAACACCTTGTAACTTCTCTATTTTTGATACAATAACTTGTATATTGGATATGGATAGCCCTATTAATATTTGCAATTCATTATAAAATCTTCATGTCAGTAGCAGATTTGGAGATGGCGAGAGATTTCTGGACATTGAAGATGGAAGATCAGCTTCAGTTTTAGCTTTAGGAATTATCAAGCTTATATTCGAGTTTCATTTTATTGTTCTAAATGAATGTCATTACTATCCCAGTTTTATTTTAGATGATATTCTGTAGGCCTTTGGCCAAATTAAATTATAAAATTCAATAAATTTTTTTTGTGATATCATTTTGAATAGTGTTATGATAATGCATGGACAGTTGAACAATGATATTTATGTTGTATCACGGCCTAATGTAAAGTATACTTCTAATAAACACCCTAAAATAGTCGATGTCACGGATGCCTACCTTTGGCATTATAGGCTAAGTCATATCAATGAGAACAGGATGAATAGGTTAGCTCAAGAAGAAATTCTTAATAACAATGACTATGAATCGTTGTCTATCTGTAAATCTTATCTACTTGGAATGATGACCAAGTCACTTTTTGTTGGAAAAAATGAACAAGCTAAGTACATACTGATGTATATAGATCCATAAGCACAAGTGCCAAAGGAGGGTATCACTATTTTATTACGTTCATAGATAATCTATTTAGGTATGGGTACGTCTACTTAATGAAACACAAGTATGGATCATTTGAAATGTTCAAATATAATAAGATAGAAAATAAATTAAAAAAATATTAAAACTCTTCGATCAGATCGAGGAGGTGAATATCTTTCTGGAGAATTTCTGACATATTTTGAGGAGAATAGAATTCTCTCTAAATGGATACCTTCTAGAATGTCACAATATAATGGTGTGTCAGAAAGAAGAAATCAAATCCTATTGGACATGGTTAGATATATGATGGGCTTTTCTAGTCTGTCGATATCCTTTTAGGAATTTACACTCAAGTTCGTTTGTTGTGTTTAATAGGATTTCTAGTAAATTTGTAAATAAAATATTATATGAAATATGGACGGGATGTAAGCTAGCGCTCTCTCATTTTAGGATTTGGAGATGTTCGATTTATATCAAATATTGAAAACAAATAAACTTAGAGCCAGATCTAATAAATATAATTTTATAGGATATCCCAAAGAACTAAGGGGTATTATTTCTATCTTACTAATAAATAAAAGTATTTGTCAGTCGTAGGGCAGTCTTTCTAGAAAAAAATTTGGAAAAGAGATTAATGCCTCTAAGATTAAACCTAAGAAAGTTCAACAGGTAGAATCGATACAGTCTAGTGAACTCATAGAGCCAGATTTGATAATATCAAATTTGAAATCTATTGTAGAGGCACTATTAAGGAGATCCAATAGAGCATCGCATCAATCGGATAGATAATATGGTTTGTTGGTCCGAGATGGGGATCCTGTTGAACCCGATGAGAAAATGAGGATCCGATCACCTATACAGATGCAATGTAGAGATCCGACTCTAATAAATACTTGAAGTTATAAAATTTGAAATGGAGTCATGAAGGTCAATGATATACAGACATTAGTTGACCCACCTGAAGGGGTTAAATCCATAGTGTGTAAGTGTCTTTAAGAGGAAGAGAGGTGAAGACGGCAAGATAGCAATCTATAAAGTTCGTTTGGTTGCTAGGGATTATCATCAACATTATGGTATTAACTATGACGAGATATTTTTTCTATAAAAATACTCAAATCTTTTCGGATTATACTTGCAATAGCAACATACATATATTACGAAATCTGACAAATGCATGTGAAAACAGCTTTCTAAATAGAGAGCTAGAAAAATTTGTATGTGACACAGCCTGAAGGTTCCACATCCACAGATGAGTCCAAGTTGTGCAAGCTTCAGAGATTCATCTATGGATTAAAGCAGGCATCTAGGAGTTGGAATATGTATTTGATAAAGTTATCAAAATATATGGCTTCGTTACGAATGGAGAAGAACCTACATTTATAATAGTTAAATGAGTCTGTGGTTGTATTCCTCATTCTGTATATGGATGATATTCTCTTAATCAGGAATGACATCCCTACATTACAAGGAATAAAAATTCAATTATCATCTAAGTTCTTAATGAAGGACTTGGGAAGCATCCTACATCCTTGGGATGAAGATCTATAGAGATAGATTGAAAAAGATGCTTGGATTGTCCTAGCCTACGTACATAGACACCATGCTGAAATGGTTCAGCATGAAAATTTTAATAAAGGCTATCTCCTGATAGGCCATAGAATTTCTCTCTTAAAGAGAGATTGTCTGACAACTTCTCAAGAGAGAAAGCATATGAGTAGAGTTTCATATACTTCGATAGTAGATTCTATAATATACGTCATAATATATATGTAGACGTGGTATACTCACTAGGGATAGTGAGTAAATACCAATCTAATCTAGAAGAGAACTATTGAAAGGTCATAAAGGCCATCCTTAAATATTTAACAAATACTAAGGACTAGTGGCTTGTGTATGGTGAAACTGACTTAAAATTAGTAGGATTTATCGACTCCAACTTTCAGTCAGACTATGATGATAGCAAGAGTGTGGTAGATTATATTTTTATCCTGAACGATAGAGCAATCTGCTAAAAAAATTTCAAACAGCACACTATGGCTAACTCTATTTGCGAGGTGGAGTATATCGCGGTATTTGATGCTGTAAAAGAAGCTGTATGGTTGTAAAAGTTTATTGGCAAGCTTGGAGTGGCACCTTCTGTCGATGGCCCTTTCCTATTATACGATAACAGCATTGGAGTCATTGCTCAAGACAAACAGTCAAAGTTTTATCAATGCACTAAGCATATTCTACACTACTACCATCTTATCCAGGAGATTGTGGATCGAGGTGACATCATCCTTCAAAAAATTGATGAAAAGAGAACCTAGCCGACCCATTTACTAAAGCTTTCAGAATCACAGAGTTCGATGATCACAAGTCGAAGATGAATATACGATACTGTACTGATTAGCTTTAGTCTATGTGGAAGTTGTTGAAAAATGTATCCCAAAGTCAATCATCAGCTTATTGATGATTATATTTACAATTATAAATATATATAAATTTTATTAATAAAATTATTTGACTTTTTTGTCACAATTTTGTCCCTCTTATTAGAACTCTTGTGTTGTGATGAAGTCTTTAGGATCATATTTTATCGATAAAGAAAGATTTGTCATTTTTAAAATGTATTCGTGATCAAATAATATACTGTTAATAGGATGATAGCAATATTAAGTATAGATTATTGTGTACCATATGAGTTGGTTGTCTTCTTAACCAAGGAGTGTGGAGATACTAATATGGCATGCAAATGGAATAAAAAAGTATATTCACATCAAACAAGATCATTTGTCGAGCACTGTACTGTCAAGAGTAGCTCGTGCAGGGATGGATATAAGTGTCCCTCAGACTTAAGATCACCACTATGACTTATAAGCAACTCACTGTATTTTAGTACAAGATCATCTGAATTTTTAATTCAATGAGAAAAAGTTATGGGGTGCTGTCAAGTACTTATCAAGTCAATGGATGAGTCAAGATATAATTAACCCCTCTGAATTAGTAGGAAATATATATTAGTGTATTTTAATTTAGTAAAATCTTGACTATGATAATTCATGGGATAGATTTGAAAGATTGAAATATAATATGGTCGACTATATCAGGGTTGACAGTCAAACCTTAAGTCATTTAAAGCATTAGAATTAAAGGAATGAATTATACTATAGCTATATATCGATAGGTTCTTGAATTATACAATAACCATATGCCAGTAGGTTCTAGAATATTGCTTTGCAATCTTTCGACCTATTTAGATGTTGGACTACATTGCTAAATGGTTATATCGATTAGTATAGAAAGTTATTCGTTCGGTTCGAACCTATGGGATCACACATATTAAAAGATTCAGTCAGATTTGATAGCTGAAGAGTCCAGAGTCCAATTGGATTGTGACTCTGGTGAGGAATCCCATTGAGATTGAGACTCTATTATTAATAAAAATTTATTATAATTAGATTATTAATTGACTTAATTTGATTAAATAAAAATTTTGAATCAAATCTAATTGAATTGGATTTAGTTTGACTTAGATTGAGTTTGATTTGATCAAGTCTGATTACAAGAAAAATTGATCCTGATTTGATCAGAATTTGGACTCAGCTAATTTCTAATTGTGCTAAGAATTTATTAAGATAATTGAGCTTCTAATTTGATTACGTTGATTTCTATCATTGTGTTCAAACCAAATTTGATTTGGTTTAGAATTAATTTGAAAATGAAGAGTCCAAGCCAACAGAAACTCTATCTCTTTATCTTTGCACCATCCTAGACCCATGCACCTAATCTCAATGCCAAATTGGATTTGGCTTGAGATTTTTGACGTCAAGAGAAAGAGCTCACTAAGGGTGGGCTGCAAAGCATGATGAGTCATAATTCTATCTCTTGCCTAATTTGAATGTGATCTGAATTAGAAATAAAGAGATAAGAAGGAAAGAGAT
>KE508870.1:13970-25275 GCA_000441515.1 Elaeis oleifera | reverse complement strand
AAAGTACGGACAGAAAATATGCTTCATGGGTCATTGACGGTTTCTTCCTACTAATAATTCTTAGAGAATCCGTTATAATCAATATTTTGATGGCAAGTCCAACCGACATTCGCCACCTAAGGAGTTAAGTGGAGCAAAAATTTTAGAACTATTGGGCCTTATGTGGTGTTCTCAAAGCTCAAAGGACTAAGGTTAAGGCCAAGATCCAAAGTCCATGAGGTAGTCATAGGGTTTCTAGAGCTAGTTTGGGCCCTAGGATGAAAGGCTGTCAGCCTTTCGGATCTTGAGGTTTAGAGATTTTGGACTTTGAAGAACTAATTTATATTTGGACTAAGAATGAGTCTAAAATTATGAGATTGCATCATGTCATGAGTGTACATGGACTTTGGTGAGCACAATCTTATATTGAGTTAGCCAAGAGAATTTTTGAATTGGATCACACTGACCCTGTATATAAACATACATTGTATTTGGACCCGATGGATTAAAAAATATAAATTATTTTTTCTAATTTTCTCTCTCTTCCTTTCTCTCTCTCGTTGGTCTTCTCCACGTTTAAGAACCAAGAAACCTAGGGTTCTTGGCCGCCACCCCAAAAAAGAAAGAAAGGAGGCGCTAGAAACCAGCACCCCCCTTTTGTGCATGCCCCTATTTTGAGCACCCCTCTTGGCCGCCCAAGAAGAGTTTCAGGTCTCATCTTTATTTTTGGAGGTTTTATCAAGAGTACTTCTAGATCTCAAAAGGTAGATTTCAGATCTGATGGAGAAGGGATTCAAATCGTAGAAAGAAATTCTGCTGATAGGATTTATAAGGCTGCTGAAATCCTGAAGGCTATTTTGTTTGGTTGGTCACTGGCCTTCAAGGACCTCCACGATCTGATCCTTGCTATTTCATGATGTCCACAACCTGGAGAAGCTGCTCCAACAATTGATGTCAGAGCACGGATTGTGTGGAGAAAGAAGGATACTCCAGAAATTGAAGATCTTCGAAGACTGAAATTTCAGCATTGATCCTGTCAAGGTATTTCTCAAATCTCCTAGAGTTTTGTAATATTTTTGGTTTGGATCCAGTCATGGGAAGCAACATGAAGATTGATTTTGAGAAGTTTGATGAAAAAAAATTTCATACGAAAAGTTCGGGTAGAAGATCTTTTGGTTTAAGCAGATCTGGATCTGGTATAGGAGGAGAAGCGTGAAGGGATGACAGATTGTTAGTGGATGTTCCTAGAGAAGAAGGCTTGTTCTGTGATTAGAGAATATTTGGCGGATGTGACACTCTATTTGGTGTTAGAGGAGAGGACCCCAAAGACTTGTGGTCAAAGTTATACACCATGTATACGGAAAAAAACATATGTAACAAACTGATGTTGAAGAAGAGACTATACAGCTTTCGGATGCAGGAAGGTGAAGATGTCTTGGGTCACATCCAGAAATTCGATCAGATATGCAATGAGTTTGCTAAACATCGGGATGAAGATGGAGGAGAAAGATAAGTCATTATTACTACTATGCTCGCTACCCCTTCCTATGATCCATTGGTGACGACGTTGCTCTATAGCAAAGAGACCTTGGAGTATGAAGATATGGTCTCGATGTTGCAGTCCAATGAACAGTGAGAGAAATTGATTAAAGAAGGTGCTCTCCAGGAGGGCTTGGCCATGGGGGAGAGATCTAGAAGAAGAAAGAAAGAGGCAAGTCAAGGGGATGGTCAAAGTCTCGAAAGAGTAGGAGCAAGAAGAAGTTAGATGCTACAAGTGCAACAAGATTGGGCACTTCAAAATAGATTACCCGCAATAGAAGAACAAGAAGAGAGATAAGGGAGGATCTGATGCGCTGAGTATGGTGGCTGATAGTGAGGTGGAGGATGACCTCTTGATAGTATCAATGGTCATAGGCAAAATACAGAGGTATGGATCCTGGATTCAGCCTGTTCGCATCATTACACCCAAATCGATCTTAGTTCGCTACATACACCAAGACGAATGAATGGAGCATAATACTTAGAGATGATCATCTGTGTCGAGTTGCTGGTATTAGAAGTATTCGGATGAGGATATTTGATGGGATGGTGCGGACTCTCACTAATGTAAAGCACATCCCAGATCTGAAGAAGAATCTCGTGTCACTTGGTTACCTAGAGCGGAGCGGCTACAGCTTCAACGTCATGCCAGGAGTGGGGTGTTGAACATCTCAAATGGAGCCATGATAGTGATGAGAGGAAAGAGGATAGAGAATAATCTTTACAAGATGGAAAGATCTGTGGTGACCAAAGAATCTGATGTAGCAATTAGTAGCACAGGACCAGCAAGGGACTCATCGATTGTGGCACTATCGCCTAGGCCACATGGAAAATCATGGGATGAAGAAGCTGAGCAAGTATGGTCTAAATTTCAGATCTGGATGAAAAAATTTCAAAGGTATGTGAGCCATGACAGATGGAAAAGTAAGGAGAGTATAGTTTGCCAGCAGTTCAGCCCATTGTGCAGCTCCACTGGAACTAGTTCACACTGATATGTAGGGATCGGCCCCGATTTCAGCCAGAATAGGGTAAATACTTTTGACTTTATAGATAATTTCTCAAGAAAGGTATGGGTCTACTTCATGAATGAGAAATTAGAAGTCTTCATCAAATTCAAGATATAGAAAGCTGAGGTGGAGAAGGAGACAGGTCAGAGCTTGAAGTATCTGCAGTCCGACAATGGCGGAGAGTACACCAGCAAGGAGTTTCAGATTTTTTATGAGGAGTGTGGCATCAAAAGGCACTTTTCAATGAGAAGACTCTTCAACAAAATGGGATGGCCGAGAGGATGAACAGAATCTTATGGAAAAGGAACAGTGCATGAGGCTGCAGGCAGGGCTTCCTAAGGTGTTCTGGGTTGATACAATGGATGCAGCCTGTTATTGGTGAATCAGTCACCTCACATTAAGTTAGATGGTGTTATTCCAGAGGAGAAATGATTTGAAAGGAAGATTGACTTGAGTGATCTAAGAGTGTTTAGGTGCATGGCATTTGTGCACATTGGTGCTGGTGAACGGAGCAAATTGGATACAAGGTCGAGGAAGATGATTTTCTTAGGATATCCACAAGAGGTTAAGGGATACTGGATGTGGGATCCATTGGAGAAGAAGGTTGTCATTAGTAGATATGTCACCTTTAATGAAAATTTAGTTCTCCAAAGGTGAGATGGCATGGAAGAGTAGCAGAAGTAGCAGGAGGTCCAGCAGGGCAGCACTGGACAACTAATATCTTATTCTGTTTTGCCACTTACAGGTGCATCAGGAGGACTTGGTATTCAGGTGGAGCACCCTCCAAAGGTGTCTCCACAGGTAGAGAGAGCTCAGATGGTTGAAAGAAGTCAGGAGGTTCAACAAGAGCAAACTAGACCTAGGATGGATATTGGGATTACACTGCACAAGCCCAAAAGGAACGTCAGGCAACCAGAACAATATGGCTTCAAAGAGATAGTGTCATATACTCTAGTGACAGTAAATGGGGACCCCTACACCTACAAAGAGGCTATGGAGAGTCTGGATAGAGAGAGGTGGGTCCGAGTAATATCCGAGGAGATGCAGTTTCTCTACAAGAACGAGACATGACGATTGGTGTAGTTGCCACAAAAAAAGAACCCATTGGTTGCAAGTGGGTTTACCAACACAAGGAGGGGCCTTCAGAGTAGAGAGATATCAGGTACAATATGAGGCTAGTGGCTAAGGAATACCCTTAGAAGGAAGGCATCGACTTTAATGAGATTTTCTCTCCCATCATCAGGCATACTTCTATCAGGGTGCTGCTGAATATTGTTGCAGCTCAGGACTTGGAGCTAGAGCAGATGAATGTCAAGACAGTATTCCTCTATGGGCACCTAGAGGAGAGCATCTATATGGAGTAGCCACCTGGGTTTCAAGAGCCAAGAGTAGAAAGAAAGGTCTATTTATTGCAGAAATCATTGTACGGGCTGAAGCAGTCACCAAGACAATGATATAAATGGTTTGATCCTTATGTGAGGAGCATTGGGCTTTTCAGGTGCGAGCATGACTCTTGTATTTATATTAAATCTTTAGAGGATAGGTCTAGGGTGTTCCTACTCTTGTATGTGGATGACATGCTTATAGCATGCAAGGGTAGAAAGGTTGTGCAGGAATTGAAGGCAGCATTGTCTCGAGAGTTTGAGATGAAGAATTTGGGGCCTATGAGGAAGATCTTAGGCATGAAAATTTTCAGATATTGAGCCAAAAGGGTACTGCATTTATCTTCGAGAGGTTACATCAAGAAGATCTTGGAGAGGTTCGAGATGAAGGAAGCAAAATCGACGGAGCTGCCACTTGCCGGGCACTTTAGACTCTCGAAGACGATGTCACCGCAGACTGAGGTGGAGGCTCAAGAGATGGAGAGAGTGCCATATATCTCTAATGTGGGAAGCCTTATGTATGCCATAGTATGTTATAGGCCAGATATTGCCCACGTAGTGAGCTAGGTCAGCAGGTTCATGATGTAGCCTGGCAAAGAGTATTGGTGAGCGTTGAAGGGGATCTTCAGGTACTTGGTGGGTACTATTGGAGTCGGTATTTGCTACAGACAGCGAGGAGGTGCTAAGGGACTTTCCAACACATCCAAGGAGACTCGAGAGCTGATAGGAGGGTTCGTGGATACAGATTTTGATGGAGATGTGGACACTCGGCAGTCGAGGATAGGCTTTATATTTAGCCTATTTGGAGGTCCTGTTTCATGAAGATCATGCTTGCAGCCCATCACGGCCTTATCCATGACTGAGGTAGAGTATTTTAGAGTTACATAGGTAGTGAAGGAAGCCCTATGACTGAAGGATTTGGTATTGGAGATAAGCCTCACACAGGAGGCCGTCGGGGTGCACTACGACAGTCAGAGTATACTGTTACTTAGCACAGAACTTTGTCTACAATGCTAGGATGAAGCACATTGATATCAGGTATCATAAGAGTAGAGAGCTAGTGGAAGAAGGAGAGGTGGAGTTGGTGAAGATCCATGCCAAGGAGAATCTAGCAGATGCACTGACGAAGGTACTTCCACGGGACAGCTTTCGAAAATGTATGATACTGATGTACTTGATAGACAAGATGGAGTTGGTTGAGGTCTTGGGGCACCAAGGTGAAGATTGTTGGGCTTTATGTGGTGCTTTTAAGGCTCAAGAGACTAAGACTAAGGCCAAAATCCAAAGTCCATGAGATAGTCATGGGGTTCTAGGGCTAGTTTGGGCCCTAGGATGAAAGACTGTTAGCCTTTCATGTCTTGAGGTCCAAAGATTTTGGACCTTGAGGGGCTAACTTATATTTGTGCTAGGATTGAGTCCAAAATTATAAGATTGAATCAAGTCATGGGTGTACATGGGTTTAAATGAGTACAATCTTGTATTGAGTTAGCCAAAGAATTTTTGGGTTGGTCATATTGACCTTGTATATAAACATACATTGTATTTGGACTCGATGGATCGAAAAAAATATAAAATTATTTTCTTCCTAACTTTCTCTCTCTTTTTTCTTCTCTCTCTTTAGTTTTCTCCATGTCCAAGAGCCAAGAACCTAGGGTTCTTGGCTGCCACCCCAAAAGAAAAAAAGGAGGTGCTAGAAACCAGTGCCCCCTTTTGTGCATGCCCTTATTTTGAGCATCCTCTCTTGGCCGCCCAAGAAGAGTTTCAAATCCCACCTTTTATTTTTTGGAGGCTTCATCAAGAGTACTTCTAGGTCCCAAATGGTAGATTTCAAATCTGATGGTGAAGGGTTCAAATCGTAGAAAGAAATCTTGCTGACAAGATTTACAAGGCTACTGAAATCCTGAAGGCTGTATTGTTTTGGTTGGTTACTGGCCTTCAAGGACCTTCATGACCTGATCCTTGCTATTCTTAATATCCACAACCTGAGGTAGCTACTCCAATAAGAACAACTTAGAGTCATTAAAACGTTCAATTTGAAAAAAATATCGGATACTCGCAAGTGAAAGCATACTGAAGTTGAGCTGAATTGGATGAAGCGAAGTATCTTTTCAAACTATCATATTGAAAGTAGCTAATACTTCTTCATAATTTAGATGTAATACACATTGAAAAAAATATTTATGATAATATCATCTGTACTGTATTAAATATCTCAGAAAAAATAAAAGATGGTACAAAAACTCATCTTGATTTATAAAAATAAAAATCTGGCTGGAGTTGCATTTAGTTTATTAAGGTGAGAGATTTTTTATGCCACTTGCATATTATTTACTGTTTGATGAGGAAAAAAAAATTTTTATAGATGGTTCAAAATCGTAAAGTTTCCTGATGCATACGCTTCAAACGTATTGATGGGAAGGGAAACAGTTTATCTCTGGGATGCTCAGGTTGCATCTAAAATTTTTTTAATATTCTACTTATTTAATGATCAAATCTTTATCTGAAATACAGAAGAACCAAGGATCAAATCTTAAATTATCTAATATAAACCTTCACAGAGGTCTGGATGTGCAGACCCTCTACTTTGCATGCACGTCAGACGCTGTAGGAAAGCGGGATAAACTTCAATCCAATTGGCTTCGCAACTCAATCAATCGAGGGATGAGATGTACTAGTGTGACACCTCACACTAGCAAGTGGGATGCCCAAAGAGACTCCACACCCAAAGGAAGAGGGGCGGCAACAAGGGGAGAGGCCAAAGGGATGATAGGACCTCTCTCTCTTCTTATGTCTCTCTCTCTTTCTCTTCTCTTAATCTGATTTGTTTGCTATTGCTATGCATCCATAGATAGAGACCCTCTCTATTTATAGATGATTCTAATAATTTAATGGGATTAGGACTCTTTATTCAAATCTAATTTGAATTGGCCCAATACTCATAAAGGGACTCCTATATGAGATATAATTGTCATCACATATGATAATCAACTTGCACCCAATCCCCCATTTATTTGTGACTCTCCAAATAAGCATCAAACTAGATTTTGGTTGTTCTTCATAAGGGAGTATTCTCAGTGTAAGTAGGAATACTCATATCTCATCCAAAATAGGTCTGATTCGAATTCGATTTGAAGTTGGTTCGAAATAATTTCTAAAGACTGTTAATCCCAAACTCTTTAAGACTTTTGTACCAAGTCTAATTTAGATTTTAGATCTATATAAATCTAATTAATTTAGATCTAATCTAAAATTAATTAGTATTTAAATTCAATCTTTCATATGTTGCATAAATCATAGATCAGAAACTGTTTATCTCCAGGATCGAATCTGAACCTCATGTGTAGTGCTAGCTAGATATAGTCAACTCTTCAATCCTGTTTGACCCATAACTTAATTCTCAATCAAGTTACCTTATATATTCAATCAAATCAAGTACTTCCAAACTGGATATATAAACATAGATCAATTCCTTCCTATTTGTCCAACTTGTGTGTGTGACTCCATAGGTTCAAACACTAAGCCGGTAGCATAGGAACCAATTCTTGCACTCATCGAGATACCATCTAGCAATGATTTTTGATATTCAGATAGGTCGAATTATCGTAAAAAATATTCTATAACCCATATACATAGTTATCGCATAATTTATCCTTTTGACCCTGGATGCTTTAGGATGGTCTCAGGTTAACTGTCAATCGGGATTGCTTCATCCACATTGTATTTCAACTTTTTAAATATATCTCATGGATTATCCTGATCAAGATTTTACTAAATTGAAATACAATGATACATCAACTCTAGTAATCCAAAAGAGTCAATCACATCTTGATCCACATACAGACTTCGTAAGTACTTGACTGTACTCAGTGGCCTTCCGTCACTATATTAGAAATTTAGGTAGTCTAGCATCAAAGCACAGTGAGTTGCTTGTAAGTCACTATGGTGATCTCAGGTCTGAAGGATACTTATATCCATATATTTTGTGAGCAGCTCTTGACAGCAGAATGCTTAGCAAGTGAGTGACTTGTTCAGTGATGATGTACCCCTACATCTCATCTGTATGCCATATCAGTGTTACTATACTCCTTAGTTAAGAGGAAAATCAACCCATATGGCACACAACGACCTCCACTTGATAAATATCATTATCCCATAATGATATATCATTTGATCGCGAATATGTTTAAGAACTATACGATAAATCTTCTCTTTATCATATACTAGAATAGTTCTAGGGACTTCATCACAGTACAGGAGTTCAAGAAAGATGTCACTTTGTGATAAAAAAAATTAAATAACTATTATTCAATTAATCAATAATTCATAACGAAGATGAACTCAATCATCACATGATTAATTTAGGACATAATTTCAATAACTTCCACTTGGACTAAAGTCAATTAGGACAGTATCTTATACCCATCTTCCATTTAAAGTTATCGAACTCTTTGATCCCGAGAGCTTTAGTGAAGGGATCAGTTAGATTCTTCTTTTATCGATCTTCTGAAGTTCGACGTCACCTCGATTCACGATCTCTCGCACCAAGTGATAGCGGCACAGAACATGCTTGGTGCGATGGTGCGACTTGGGTTCTTTCGTCTGAGCTATGGCACTGGAGTTGTCACAGTACAGCAGGACAGGACCATTAATAGAAGATAAAATTTTAGCTCGATGATGAACTTTTGCAAACCACATCATCTTTTTGCAGCATCTGATGCAGCAATGTATTTCGCTTCACATATAGAATCAGCCATGGTACGTTGCTTGAACTCTTCCAGCAAATAGCTCCTCTATTCTAGGTAAATACGTAGCCCGACATGCTTCTACTATCATCACAATCTTACTAAAAATTGAAATCAGTATATCCCACAAGTTTCAGATCAGAGTCTCCATAGATAATCTATTAGTCTTTAGTATTTCTCAAATACTTAAAAATTACTTTCGCAATCTTTCAATACTTCTCATCCGGATCTGACTGGTACCTACTCACTATCTTTAGTGAATAGACCACATCCGATCTTGTACATATCACAACATACATGATAGATCCTACTATCGAAGCATATGGTATTCCACTCATACGCTCTTTCTCTTCAGGAGTTATCAAACAATCCTTCTTGGAAAGAGTAATTCCATGACCTATCGGAAGATAGCCTTTTTTGGAATTATCCATGTTGAACCGCTTCAACAAGGCGTCAATGTATGTGGATTCGAACAATCCAAGCAACCTTCTGGATCTATTCCTATAGATCTTCATCCCTAGGATGTAGGATGCTTCTCTCAAGTTCTTCTGAAGAACTATGATGATAACCACAGCTTCACACTACAAAATCGAGATATCATTTCTTAATAACAGTATGTCATCCACATACAGTATAAAAAAATGATTATAGAATCAAAAGCCCACTTGTCGATGCAAGGCTCTTCTCCATTCCTAATGAAGCTATATGTTTTAATCACCTTATCAAAATGTATGTTCCAACTCCTCGATGCCTACTTAAGTCCATAATAGACTTTTCAGCTTGCACACTTTCGACTCGTCTGTGGATGTGAATCCTTCAGATTGTATCATATACACCTCTTCTTCTAGCTCCCTATTAAGAAAAGTGATTTTGACATCTAACTATCAGATCTCATAATCTAAGTGTACAGCGATAGCAAGCATAATCCAAATGGACTTGAGCATTGCCACAGGAGAGAATGTCTCATCATAGTCAATACCATAACGCTGATAGTAAATCTTGACAACTAGATGGGCTTTATAGGTCTCTATCTTTCTGTCTACTCCTCTTTTTTCTTGAAAATCTATTTACACCCTATGAATTTTATCCCTTTAGGTGGATCAACTAGTGTCTATACACTATTGATCTCCATGGACTCCAATTCGGACTTCATGATCTCAAGCTATTTTTAAGAGTCGGACTTTTGTATGGCCTCCATATAGGTGATCGGATCCTCATCGTTATCATCAAGTTCAATGGGATCGCCGTCTCGGATCAAAAAACTATAGTATCTGTCCGACTGATGCGGTACTCTATCGGATCTTCTTAATGGTGCCTCTATCAGCTCCAAATTTGATTCACCAATCGAATCCAATTCTATATGTGTCGGTCTTTTCACCTTATGAACTTCATCAAGTTCAATTTTATAGGCATTAGCTCCTTCACCAAGGAACTTCTTTTCAAAAGACTGTCTGACTGACACTTTTTGTTTTGCAGTGAGGTAGAAGTAGTACCCTTTAGTTTCTTTGGATACCTTACAAACAAGCATCTATCGAACTTCAATCCAAGCTTATTTATCTTTAAACACTTGATATAAGCTGGACACCCCCATACTCTAAGATGTGAGAGCACTGGCTTACGCTCAGTCCATATCTCACATGGAGTTTTATCGACAGACTTGTTGGGTATCTTATTCAAAATATAGCAGGCAATCTCTAGAGCATATCCTTAAAAGGAGATTGATAGACTGAAAAAGCTCATCATGAATCAGACCATGTATAACAACGTTTAATTCTTTCTCTCGAATACACCATTATATTGTGGTGTTTCAAGAAAGGTCCATTATGAGAGAATCTCATTCTCTTTCAGATATGTCAAGCACTCATTAGTGAGGTATTCACTTTTCGGTCTGATCGAAAGATCTTAATACTCTTTCTAGTTTGTTTCTCTACTTCAGCACAGAATCGTTTGAACATTTCAAATGATTTTGAATTATGCTTTATAAGATAGACATACCCATACCTCGATAGGTCATTTGTAAACATAATGAAGTAGTAGTATCCTCCTTTGGCATTTATGTTCATAGGCCTGCATACATCAGTATGTATTAGACCTAGGACATCGCTGGTCTCTCATCTTTTTTTTAAAAGGTGAGTTAGTCATCTTAGCAAGCAGACAGGACTTACAGGTAGGTAATGATTCACAATCATCTATCTCAAGGACATATTTCTTGTTCAACCTATCAATCTTATTCTTGTTCACATGATCAAGCCTACAATGCCAAAGGTAGGATTCACTGACATTATCTATTTTGGGGTATTTACTAGGTGTGTACATTACACTAACAGATCGTGATATTATGTATATACCATGTTTCAATTGTCTACGCATAATTATAGTATTATTCAAAATGATATCATCAAAATTATCTTTTATTATAAACTTGTAACAAAGTTTGGTCAAAAGGCCTACAGAGATCACATTCATCATAAAGGAGGGACAATAATGACAATCATCCAACATGACACTACTGGACTCGAAGACAAACTGCAAAATTTTCAAAGCTAGAATTGGAACAAGACTTTCATCTCCAATGTTAAAGAACTGCTCACTCTCTCGAAATTTCTTACTTATCTGTAGTCTCTACAACGAATTGCATATATTAATAGAATTTTCG